>JBBDHI010000023.1:11847511-11873339 GCA_037177115.1 Craterocephalus stercusmuscarum | reverse complement strand
CTTAAATGTGTTTTCTTACAAACATCCTTAAAGTCAAATTAGGCATTGTCTGCATAAAATATTATAAAAACTATAAACTCAGGGTGATGTTTTACAAAACAGCAGCACATATGAACACACAACTAAAAGAAAAATCTAAATGAAAATTTCTCAAACAGAACAGAAGTTCAGTTCTGTTTGAGAAATTTGAGGTTTACAGAAGAGATGAGGTATTACGTCTGGCATTCACCCATTTTGTAAAACTAATTACCGGGATGTGTTGAGTACAGTTTGTGTGTAGCCAAACAAGTTCTGAAACACATATTGTGTGTTGCTCCGTGGTAGTAAGGCTTGACCATACTGTCTTATAATCTGAAGACTAACAACACAAATGAAGTCAGAAAGGGACTGTGCAAAATGTAAATATTTCATATTAATAATTTCCTGTCCTCATACACTGTTTTTGAGCATTTTTTGTTTTTCATAGCATCCAATGTAGAAAGACTCATTCAGCTGGCTATTTCTTCCTTTAATTCAAACAGTTGAAAAGTTACAGTCAAGCAAGAAACAAATATAACGAGTGATTAATCTTACCGAGACTGAAGTAAATGAAAACTAGACATAGCAGATGCAGGTTTGGAGCGATGCTACAGTTAGTGGCTTTAGCTTGTTTCTGTAGCGCTTTGACAATGGTCTGGTTTGATATGTGTAATGAGCAGTGAATGCTTGCTTTGTGTTTTGTCTGAACAAACTGTCAGGAGGCACCAAACATAACTCCATCACAGAGAAATTTTACTCTAAGCAGAATTCAACACTTTAGGACCCTTTTATGTGCATTTGTTTTTGATAAAATCTGCAAAATTGCAGCAAATATAGCCTGTTTTAATGTTCTGCTTTCAGTGAACTAACATCCAAATTCAGCATAATTGTATAAGCGGCTTTGATGCCCATTGTGTGCACTTCATACGATTGTTGACTTTAGCTTGTTGCTTGTAAAAATATTGTTTCTCCTGCTGACCGGATACAAACTTGGAAATCCTGGAATGTAACGTCTAAGCAGTTGTTTCCGTCTGCAAACACTAAACTGAGCATTTAGTGCCCTGAAAAAAATCCAGCTGATTATTCTTGTTGCACACAATCTTTTTCCTTTAGCAGATGGTCCAAAAATGAAGTGAGAAAAGCCAAATTCTGTCATTCTTTCACCACGATATGGCAGCTTTTTGTTGACTTTATAAAGGTCCAAAGGTGTGTCTTATCTGGGTTGATTCCACATACTTCCTGTTGTCATAAAGAAAATGTGATTTTTTTATTTGTCATTAATATTGGCTAACTTTCAAGGCAGTATTTGGCACCCTTTGTAACACGACTGTTGTTTGTTGTTTGAGTGAAACAGCCAGAGTAACAAATGTCCAGACAGAAAATGCATGCGATGGATGAGAAACATTTTCAAGTAATAAGATTAAATGTTAATCCATCTCTTGTGTGTGCTCTGACTATAGCTCACCTCTCAGTGGCTCCTTCAAGACCCTCCCTTGTCCCTTCCTCAAATTACAGAGGAGGTATTTAAGAAAGTTGTGAGCAAAAGTGGATTTCATACGTAACTGGGAAAGTTACATAAGGGCACTTTAGTGTTAGTCGGGCTGTACAAGTAGCAGTGATTGCAGAAAGATAGGAACCTGGTACAGGCTCTCAGACAGCCAGGTTGTAAAGATAGAAACAGCAAACACATCTAGAGTGACTAAAGCACTCAGACTTCAGCAGGGATTTCAAAAAGGACTGCTTTTGGAGTCTACTGACAGATTTTTACTTTTTGGATTTAGATTTTGGGGGAAGACTCGCACCGAAAACCACAGGAAATCCAGAGGAATGCTTCATGTAAAGCAGGTAACAACACGAGGAAGAGGTGATGGCAGTGTGACCAGGGAGTACACACAGTGACTCACTGCTGGATGTTTTGACCGAAACTTTCTGACAGCTGGAATTTCAGGTTTACAGAAGCAAGTCAGTCGTGAATGTTGACAAAGCCGGCTATAGTTTGGACGTCAAGAGGAATACCAGCCTTTCTGGAGCTGTTTTACAGTCTTATTGTGGTCTGTGGAGTTTGATTTCCCCGTGGGAAGATTTAAAGTTGTCAGGAATGTCGGAAGGGGAAGAGTTGTCCTACAAGGAGGCCATTGAGAAGGCCAGCTCCTTCATCACTCGCTTCCCCCTCATCCACATCAGAGGAGTCCCTCTCATGTGCCACATCGCCTACAACTGGGACTCTATCTCCGCTTTCCGCCCTGACCCATCAGACCTCCTCATTGCCACGTACCCCAAAGCAGGTAATTAAGAGACTGCGCCCTAGATGCGGCTTTGCTCTAAACCAGTAAATCACAGGGTCAGGAGGTGATTGTAGACAAAGGTGTTGTTAAATGTGTTGAATGTTTTTTTTAATGACAATATGTGAAAGGTTGGCATGTGCTCAAATTCAAGTTTGAAGAGGTTGCACTGTATTGACTTATGTTATTTCAATTAAGGAGAATTCATAAAATATTTATATAATAGAATTATATATATTCTATAAATGCAATATATAAATATAATATATATTATAATATAAAATATATAAGTAACTGTGGACTATTTCTTAAGCTGATAGATGAAGTTGTTTTTCTAAGGAAAAATGACAGAAGACCATATTTTTATGCAATAAGGGACAAGAATTTGTCATCATGTATACAGATATATATAAATATCCTATATACACTCTGTAAATATGTAAACAGAACAATATGTTAACTTTGCAAGGACATAATTCTGGACAGGTCATGCAGTGTGTATTGGGGGTGTTTCTTAGTTTTGCAAGAATGCTTCCTTTCTTTTGTAATATCCTGCAAGATCATTTCCCTAGAGTTCTTGTGTAATTCATAGCAGATTTTTTCATATTGTCACAGCATGAAAATGAAGGATTTGCAGGTTTCTTCTCTGCTGGATGATAACACTACACATGAAAGTGTGCAATTCATTCAGTTTAGTGTCTGTGTCTACGACATTAGGCACCACATGGACCCAAGAGATAGTTGACCTGCTTTTTCACAATGGAGATGCCGAAGCCTGTAGAAGAGCGCCCACACCCATCCGCAGTCCCTTCCTAGAGATCTGCTCCCCTCCCCCAATTCCCTCAGGTGTGTGGTTTTTTTTTTGTTTTGTTTTGTTTTTTGCCTCTGGTTGAATTTCCTAGAATGTTTGGATTTCCATGTTCTGAGGTGCAGCTTGTTCCAACAGAAATATAAGTCCTGGAACAATTCAAAACAGCTTATTTGTTTCTCAGCAATCAGGGTTAAAGAGCTGTTAATTCATAAATATTTCCCTGTAACACCAAAGGGTCAATCTGTACGCGTGACAGACTCATACATTCCTCTACTATTTAAAAAGAAACAATCCTATTGCTCTTTGTGGAAACAAATCTTAAAGAATACTCACATTGACTTCCACTTAAGGGAAATGAATTATAAGACCTCCTTTCGGTAGACATTAAATAAATGATGAACATTACCTTCTGATTCCTGAACTGCTATCTTGTGCATTTGGTTGTCTCCTCCCTTCTCCTCATTTACATAAGAAGGGAGGAGATGGAGAGAGAAACTTTTTAAGTACAAATGTTTTCAAAAGGCCACAGTACCCTGATGACAGGTAGTGTTCCTAGTTTTACACTTTAAGGCCCGGAACTATCAAAGGTTTGTACATGTAAATTGTGCGCTAACTAGACATCACACACAAAAACATGTCGCAGCTGATTGACTAAAAAGGACACGCTAAGGATTGCGCCTCACACACAGCCAAAATACCACTCGCAATCTGTCTTGCACGTTTTCCATGAATTAATAAATATGGATTCTGAGCATTTCTGCTAGAACGCGTAAAATACTGGAAGGAGTCGATGCAAATAAATCAGCTTTGCAGGCACAATGACATACGAAAAGTGTGGCCACTTTTTCTGCGCCTCAATTTAACACTTTTGAAAAGCAGGTGCAAACTGGCTGCATCCACTGGATGAAAGCAAACGCAGCCTTCTGCAGGAGTGCAAAAGCACATCCAGCTCCAGCGCTTCCCCTTCCTGTGCGTCTTTCCCATCTCCAAGTCGCTTGAGACCTGATGGTATGGAGAGCCCCGCCACTACCAGAACCCCATTGATCCCTCACGCGGGGACATTAATGACCATCGTTACTCCAGACACAGCGCCGTCATGGCCAGAGGAACCCGCCTCGCTGCAGTGCACGGAAGAGGCACCTCATAATGTCAGACCATGTGGGCGCCACATAGCAGCTCCTTATCCATGCGGGGATATCTGGATTGTTTTCATTCATGTATTTTTCATTTTTCCAATTTTTTTCTTCCACTAATATCTGCATCTCCACAGGGTCCATTTCATTTTGCGCTTTCTTCTCTCCAAACTTGCCTCTCTGTTAACCACAAACATGCAAAACCCTCATTTAAATAGGATGTTTCCAACACGTTTGCACCTGCAAATGAAATCTTGGCCCAGCACCTCGGCAAAATTTTAAATTGAACGTGCATTTTAGTTCACACAAATTTGGATCTTGATAGATCCGGCCCTATAAGTCTGAGTGGAAAATCTTCTTCACTGTATTATCTGATAAAAAGATTAATTTGTTTTTTTAAATATGGAGTCTGTTGGAACAGTGCATAGCAGCTGTTGGTCCTGTTTTTACATTAACAGTTCTGCATGAGCATCACCCATGATAATGGATGGCTATGTTTAAACAAGCAGGTCACACTTACTGTCCTGCACACTTATTAATTTACGTAAATGGATGAAAAATATTAAGCAACATCAAGAAAGTGTGAAAGGAAACGTCTCCTTTGCATTCATACAAGATGAATCAATAGCGATGCTCCTTTGCTTAGTACCTAGAGACTTTAGCCAGCTTCTGTCAGGTCATGACGTCATGAGAAAAGAAAGGATAGGTTGAATTTTTAAGGACTAATGAACTTAAGATGTCTTTATGCTGCAAAGAAGGCTCATCTGCATCTTTACTGGTTTATTGGACCATAAAAAGTGCATTTCGCAATGCCATGCGTGCTGTAACTTTAATGCAGGCCTTATGAACAGAGGCATGGTATTAATGCATTCCCAAGGTTACTACTACTCACCATTATGGACAAAACATAGTGATTCACTGTGATGTAAAACTCCAACTGTGTAATGCTTTATGCCGTTTTACATTTACATTATATGCACACACTTCACACTCCAACATTCATTTGTAAATACTCTTCTTCGCAATATATATTATTAGTATTATATGGCTTTTGAAAGAGTTTGATTATTATGTTTTGATATTCACTTATGACGTGACATCGTAATATTTATATATGCAAAACCAACCGTTCAACCAGATCTGGCGTCCCGCTCAGACCAGTGAAACTAAATCTTGTGAGTAGTGCCTACTCTTATTTTCACCTAGTTTTTCAATGTACTAACACTGAAAATGGCAACAAAAAAGTATTTTAGGGGTTTTGTGCTGACATTAAAGCCACATGGTGCCTTTCTTGGTGTGTTTTTTTTATTTTAAGTGTTTTTGCAAAGCCAAACTAGTCTTCATGACATACTTTATTACCAACTTACAACTATAAAAAAGTCAAGAGGCACATTTTTGAAAGTGTCAGTCTATTACATAGATTAAGACGTGGGTGGGTGAATATAAACTAAACAGCTGATAAAACATTACTTTCTGTATCTCTGCAACACTGGATGTTCATTCTCTTTAATTGTGGTGCTACAAATAACATGACAGATGCCCAAAAATGTGATATTTGTTTGCACATTAGTTTAAAATTAATTAGACACCTCCACCTCTTTTGATGCTCTGTTAATAAGCTCAAACCAGAGTTGTTGAAGGTTTCACAGGAGATTCTATCGTTGTGCATCACGTGTCAGACTTGCAAACCACACATCTGGGAAAAGAGAACAGAAATGCACTGAAGTATTTCTTGTATTTCTAAATGGACGTTTCAGGTCTGGATCTTCTGAAAAAAATGGATCCTCCAAGAGTTATCAAGACACATCTTCCTTTCCAGTTGGTGCCTACGGGATTTTGGGAAAACAAATGCAAGGTAAGATTTAAAATAGCAGTGAGATTCTGGCAGTGTATTTTATTTATTCTCACTGGGCTCTAACTGTCCATTAGTGGGGTGAAAGGTTCATAAAACAATGCCAAATATTAACTATGCCATCAAATGACCGGCTGTGTTTCTTGTTGTAAACCTCTTTCTGTGTTCCTCTTGGTCACACGCAAAGGCTATCTACGTGGCGAGAAATGCCAAGGACAATCTGGTGAGCTATTACTACTTTGACCATATGAATAAGACCCAGCCTGAGCCAGGACCTTTTGAGGGCTACATCGGCAAGTTTATGCGAGGAGAGTGTAAGTAGATTAAGTTGCATTCTCCTGTTACAAATGACTCAGAGTAGCTTATAGTTCAACCTGAACCAACGTTGTGTATGTTTCCACTCTAACATTATTTGTCTGGTGCAGTTTTCCTACTTTAATAGGATATAATGATGACTGGTGCCATCTGGAATCCTTAACATCTCCTTTCTCATATATCAAAGTCTTTTTTCCCCCTGAGAAAAATAATATGCTTCAGCGGGTGTGATGAGATTAGCAGCACCCTGCACGGCTGTGGACTGCCACAAATACCAGTCAGAAGAAAACACCCCTGCAGATCCTCGAAAGAATTATGGGAGGAATTTTTACTCTTCATGGAGTTTAACCGTTCCTTTATTATGTGCACTTTTGTCACAGAACACTAGCCAAACCTGCATCAGATGCACTGTGATACTGTTTGGCTTGGATCCACTCTTCCTTTTACAGATCTCAGAACAGATTTAGAAATTTATAAAACTATCCATGCCCTGCGAGCTGACATATGAACAGCAAACTAACCAGGAAATACAGTGGAGCTTTTTTTTTATTAGTAAAAGCCTGGGAATTCTGATACTTCCAAGGAACATTATAGAAAAAAAACATATCTCAGGTATTAGGAGGTATAAATTCCAAATGAATGCAAGAGTTTTGCATGGCTGAGTAAATAATGTCATTTTTAATTGGAAAGCATTCAGTAGACCCACCTCTTCACTAAAGGAGTGACACAGGAGTTTACTTTATTGCTTTCTACCAAAAGTAAAGTAAATCGTGTGGGAGAAATGTACACATAACAGTTTAAGAGGATAACGTCAAAATAGCAAAGGTCTTTCATCCTTTAATGTTTTATCTAAAGCACTTTTAATGTCTTGTACATGAAAGGTTCTATACAAATAAACTTGCCCTGCCCTCTTAATCAGCAGTGACAATAATGTTTTCAGTCTAGAGTCAGCAGGTCAGTAAGGACTCATTACTGCATTAAGCTGATGTTATTTACAAGTTGCTGGCAAACAGAAATGGCTATTTCCCGCAGATCTGCCTTAAAAGGTCAATGAATGAATGATGAACACTTCTTGGCAATTAAAAGGGTTGAGTAAGTGCCATGCAGCATAAATAGAAAACAAAGGGAATCATTTTCACAGCCAAAAGTTTATGATAATACCTGAACTATAAAAATGCTTTAGAATTAGAAAACAATAAAAATGTATATGCAAACCAGCAAACCTTAACCATCTAGTCTCAGTGTTTCTGTAAACCTTGTAATGCAATAATAAGTGTTAAAGGTCACTTCCTGTCTCCACAGTGTCATGGGGTTCCTGGTATGATCATGTAAAAGGTTACTGGAAGGAGAAAGAGAAGAAGAATATCCTTTACCTCTTCTACGAGGACATGAAAGAGGTAAATCTGACTGTACATTGATCCTAATCATTAGAAAAACACATGTAGCTTCTGTTTGTTTCCTCATGATGCAAAAACAATTGAATAGATTAAATGTATTGAAACCAGATGAAAGATTTTTGGCTTTTTAAGCTACAGAAGTTTCATTAACTTATCAATGTACCTTTTAGGTGTAACTATTACTGACATCTAATGGTCGGACAAAGTTGGACATGGCATTCATCTCAAATGCTGTTTTTCTTTCACTTAAATATTTTTTGTTCATCACCCACAATTTCTTTTTTTTAGCCTCACTGATGTTTATTTAAATTTACTCATAATTTCTATCTTGAATTCTCCCTTTTTCTTCAGGTTTTCACTTAATCTATTATTCATTTATCTTTATTATGCGTTGCCTTACATAATGAGTTAGTATGATCAGCCATTTCTCAAACATGCACCCTCAAACTTCATGGGGTATCACTTAATTAGAGATTTTTACACTTTGGTGCCACTAACAAAGGCTGATTTCACATCGATCCTGTATCCTATCTGCTGAATGTCATTTTTTCTCCCATAATGAGTCAGAAGAACAGTTTTAAGTTTGGAAATGTATGTATTATCCCTTTAAAACAATATCAATAAGAAGCGATTCCTTCGCTTCCACTTTCTCCTTAGCTTTCTTGTGAGATAACAATTTATGTGCTGCGTACCTTCAGTGGCCATAATATAAACATTTCCTGTGTAGAAAATATATAAATGGGTCATTAGAAACTGATTAAAACAATTTTTCTTTATCCAAAAATTAGAAATTCTTTTCATATCATGGCAATACAATGGCACGATGATTGAAAATATATTTGTCAGAGATCTTTGTTATTGTTTGCATAGTTACATTAACGAGTACAAGTTTTGTAACCTTTAAGGAATGTTTCCAAGAGTTCCCTGACATTTGCTGTTTTCACTTGAAGCTGGTATTTAACGATATGATCAGAAAAATACATCAACCTTTTGGAATAATTTTCTCTAACCATGGTTAAAAGACAAAATCTTTTCTTTCCCACATAAAACAGAAACATGTGTTTTTTGTTTTCCCTTTATAATACATATCCAAAATGATGAGTATTCTTTAATCATTTGGATTCTTCTGTAAATATATTGTTTACATACATTTCATTTATTTAAATCTTTTAATTCAGAGCATTTAATAAAACTAGATTCTCTAGAATTGCTCAGACTTTTATAAACATTTTTTCAGATTTGTTGCCATAATTTCTTTAACTGATCATGCATGATTTATTCATCTGAGCATCACTATGTGTGCCAGTTGTTTGTTCTTTGTTGTTCTAGATGCTTGAATGGGCCATTTGAAATAAATCTTGCATATATTCCAAGCCTTATATTTGTCTCCTCAGAATCCTCGCCGTGAAGTGGAGCGCATTATGAAGTATCTGGACCTGTCAGTCTCTGACAAGGTCATCAGCCAAATTGTGGAGCTTACGTCCTTTAAGAACATGAAGGAGAACCCGATGGCAAACTATTCCTGCATCCCATCACCTGTTTTCGATCAGTCCATCTCACCATTCATGAGAAAAGGTACATAAATCAGCTCCCAGTCTCAAGTATTATTATTATGTTATGACCTTTTCCAGTGTATAGCTCCTACAAGTCAGTACAGCACAATGACGCCCCCTAGAAGCACCTAGATTTTCCATTACTATGAGTTTTAATCTGGAGTTTTAGGGGTGAAAGGTCACCACAGTAACTCCACCTGTTATTTTAGGAATGATAAATTCCATAGGCACAGCATTTTTACTATTGATGACATGTTCTGATTACACTAAATACATAAATGATAAATCTGTGAATTCTTTAAATGCCCCAGGGGGCCTTTTTCATATTTTAAAACACTGGAATAGAGAAAGAAAACATTCTTCTTAACATAGCTGAAGCACCTAGTCTATAACTGATGTCTTTTTGATGAAAATTAAGCAGAAACTATTTTAAATACTTCTCAGATTAGAAGATTTACTTCTTCGTTGGGCTAAACATTTACTCCTTTAATCAAGAACATGCAGTTGTGGGGAAGGGATTGGACCAAATTTGTTTTCATCAGTTTCTTGTTCATTTTTATCAAGGACTAAGTCCTGCTCATATCATGTGACCAAAACAGACAGAAAAGAAAACACTAAATGTGTAAAAACACTGCTTTTGGTCACTATTGGTGTAATTTGAGCTATTTTAGTATTTTTTATTATGTTATATGAGAAAATAAGGGTGGCCTAATATTTCTTTCCGCAATTGTATATGCCTGACATGGAAATCATCAGGAGTTGCAGCCAAATGTTCAACATTACAGGCTTATTAAGTAAATTGTAATTTCTGTTTTGTCTTGTGCATTTTCTCCGTGTGCAGGTGAAGTAGGCGACTGGGAAAACCATTTCACGCCCGAGCAGTCAAAGATGTTCGATGAAGACTACGAAGAGCAAATGAAAGATGTCAACATACCATTCAGGAGCCTCATCTAAAGGATTTTGTTTTCCAAATTCGCCCTGCAAACCAAAGGCCGATGAACTGACACTGTGCACTGCGGCACTTAAACAGCAGAAATACTGTCAGAATACTTGGCACAAGCTAGAAACCAAAATGAACAATGTCAAAAAAAAGGAAAAACTAAAAAACTCACTTCTGCTAACTCTAATCACTGCATTTCATGAAGTGTGTATAAAAAGGAAATCATTCAAATTTATGTGTAAAGAATGAATAAAACTGCGCTCCACACTGCTAGTAGATGAGTCTTTTAATCATCACTTTATTAGAGCTTATCACGTAAACAATAAATAAGACCAGAAGTGTTGTGACTGAGTGGACATGCCCATTTTATATCATGAGACTTCCAACAGAGTCGGCTGACTGCACGGTGCCTACGGAGCGCTGGCAGCTGGAGGCATGTGGTGTTTTCCGCCCATATGAAGTCATTTTGTAACCCCACACCACACTGTACAGAGCCCAGCTAAAGCAGGGAGGCTGCACGGGACACGAGCAACAAGGACTAGAGTAAAAGTAATGAGCTGGAAAGTCAATCATATGAAAATGGACAGAGGACACAAAAACACAACAGCTGAGAATATCCAAGGTTAACAAAAAGAAAAAAAAATCACCTTTAATACATACTTTGTCTCTTAGAATAAAATCTTAAATATTTTGATACTTTATCAGCAGGAATAGTTTCCATTTTAATTCAATCTCCTTCTCTATGTAGAGGCTGTTTTCTGTAGATTTTTGTCAAGTTTTATTGTTTTTTTTTTTCATATTTTCCCAAAGTTTTCTCCTCTCTCTTCCATTGGTTGGCTCACTATGGCTCCACTCTTTGGTTGTGACTTCTCTCTCTTCTCCGCCTCTTTCTCTTCCTTAAGATCCTCTTCCTCTACATCTCTATTTATGAGCTTCTGTACCTGTCGGGAGAGACAACAGATGTATCAGAGAAAGTAATTTGTAAGAGATGGAATTTTTTTCACAGTGGAAACTGACACAGAGGCCCTTGAGACAACATTTACAACCATCTCAGACAAACGTGAACATTGCCAGTCAAAGCTTTAGAAATTCTCAATATGATATCATTAAAACAGGGAAACAGCTTCGGGTATTTTTTTTTTCCATCTAAAAACCAAAAACTGAGAAACAATGATGAATTTATTTATGCTTAGAACTGATTTATTAGATTACATCAATTTGAACCACTGCACTCCAGCTATGAGATGTTCAAATATATGATTCTGTGTTTTTTTTTGTTTAAAATGTGGCAAAAGGGCATCTAAACCAAAACTGATATATTCTAAGAACTGATGTATAACAAAAGATGGGAGAAATATTTAAAGTGAGAGTATTTTTGATAGTTTAATTTAACATTTAGGTGATTAAATTTGTATTAAGTCTTGTTTGGAGGCAGGTTGTCTTTACAGACCACATAAACACACAAATCGCTAGTCTATGGAAAGTTTACATCTAAGTAATGTTATAAAATTTTAAGTTTTTATAGCTTGACCAGGCATGTATTTTAATTACAGAGAACAAAGATTTTCCGAGAAGGAAAATACGTATTGTAAAATAGACATGAAGACCACATGAAGACAGTACTGTTCAAAATGGTTGCAAGTCCTTCCGTCATTTATATGCTGCATGTAAACATGTAGTATATTGGTTATAAGTAATTATAATGTAGACTTGAAGCTAAAATTTAAGTCATTTCTTAATTTTATTTCATATAATTTCAACTATTTTATACTGTCAGTGAATGCTTACCTTCTGTTGTAAATTTCATAGGGGAAAGATTGCTATTCATTTCCCCTGCCTACATTATAATGTTATAAACCACTTACTACATGTTTCAGAAGCCGCTAATAAATGCTAAATAGAAGGGATGCCAATGGGCAATCCCTCTATTTAGTGTCCTATTTTTGTGTGGCAGGCATAAATAACCGAAGGCGGACACCGAGAAGAGAACGCTGACAGCAGTGACTCCGAGGTGAGAAACTCACCTGCTTTATTATCACAAAACAAAAATAACAGTCAACAGGAGGACGTCACATACGGACAGCAGAGCTCTGAGGTCTCCCTTTGTCTTTTTGCAATTTGAAATGAATCCTCCAATCGTGTTAATGAGTAAGGAGACCCCCCAGCTCCACAGCAGCACGAGTCTGATAACAGGTAAAAACCTGCCTAAGAGCAGTGGTGTACATGAAACAGTAGAAAAACTACACAGGACACACACATAGACTATGCAGTGACGCCACTGTTTGCGTGAGCTGTGGAATACCTTACTTTAGTTACAGGCTAATGATGGTGGGTTGACTGAATTTACTCTGGAAATCAAAAAAGGGGTAAGTGGGTTAATGATGGATAGAGAAAAGTGACAGTAGTGGAAGTAATGTAAACAGAATTATACTCAGTAAACAGAAATGATGTAATGAAAACAGATCAATATGAAGATTAACATTGTTAAAGTTTTTATGAAAACCTTTAAAAAGATGACAGTATTAATAAATTAATTATGGAGTAGAGGTGAAAATTAGCTTATACCTTCAGAAATGTAATTCATCCTTTTTTTCTTAAAATGTGTTAGAATGAGCATGCAAAAAAATATAAGACCACTTACTCTCAACGTAGTTGCGGGCAACGAATTTCAGCACCTCATCAATGAGGATGACAGGGAAGGAAAGCTTCAGGACCATCATCCACTGCTCTGTGGTCAGATGGGTCAACTTAAAGATCATCTGGGGAGGAAAGAGAGGAAATCAGAGCTGGTGGAAACCCCACAGACCACTGAAATTTAAACAAAAATTCCCTTTTCACATCGGACATTATTAGAGTTAAATGGCTAAATTGATGCGTTTATTAAAGCAGCAGGGCTGAACGTCTGGACTTACGGGCAGAGGGTCAACATAGATGATCATGAAGTGCAGGGACATGGACAGGGTCATGGCAGAAAGCAGCCAGAAGTTGCTCCATGGCGGCATGCGCACCAGCGACTGGTTCTCAGACAAGCTTGGGAAGGAAAAAGACACGTCTGCTGTGTGAGGAAGTTGACGTTTGTTCTTCATCTACAGCAAATTTTCTTTGGCTGACGGCGTTTGGAGGGGTACCTGTTGAGAGCGTTGCACATCTCAATGGTGACCAGCACGGACAGAGCCATGGTCATGGGAGGAGAAGCCTCAAAGATCTCACAGTCGATGCCGGTGAAGTCCTCGTTCTCCTCGTGGCACTGCATGAAGTGGGACTGCACAGAGGAAGGGGGGCGGAGTATTTCAGTGAATGCAGTGGTGTGTGTTAAAAAGCTGAATTAAACCATAATAACTACTTACCAGCTGGTGGTAGGTGACAGCGGGGCCAGTGGGATCGTAGAGGAACCACCAGGCAGCACCACCAACAGTTGCGGCACCGACGTATCCTGAAAGGGAGGGATAAGAGTCACGGTACAGCCGAGTGTTTTTCCTACATCCAAGCAAAATCTCCGTAGAACTCACCACCGATGGCCATGTATCTGAAGAACAGCCAGCCAGAGATCAGGGGCTCCTTGGGGGAACGTGGGGGCTTGCCCATGATGTCCAGATCTGGGGGGTTGAAGCCCAGAGCGGTGGCGGGCAGACCGTCAGTCACCAGGTTGACCCACAGCAGCTGGACTGGGATCAGAGCTTCAGGCAGGCCCAGAGCGGCGGTCAGGAAGATACTGAGGGAGCGAAAGAGAAAAGCGAGGTTAGCCGCAGACAAGACGGAAACCGGGTCCCGATGGGAAGGGCCACTCACCAGACGACCTCACCAACGTTGGAGGAGATGAGGTAGCGGATGAACTGCTTCATGTTGTTGTAGATAGCTCTGCCCTCCTCAACAGCAGACACAATGGAAGAGAAGTTGTCGTCAGCCAGGACCATCTCAGAGGCAGACTTGGCAACGGCAGTGCCAGAGCCCATGGCGATGCCGATCTCGGCCTTCTTCAGGGCAGGGGCATCGTTCACACCATCTCCGGTCTGTGGTGAGAGGAAATAAAACACCAGTCATGAGACAAGTGTTGGGTCTGTATTGGTATCGCAAGGCTGCAAGGCTCTTACCATGGCAGTAATGTCATCGTGACCCTGCAGGAACTCAACAATCTTGGACTTGTGGGCCGGCTCCACACGGGCGAAGCAGCATGCCCTGCACACAGCCTCGGGCTGCTCTCCGGAGGGGAGATCGTCAAACTCGCGTCCAGTGTAGGCCTTGCCTGTGACGTCCTCATCCTCAGAGAAGATGCCAATGCGACGGCAGATAGCGATGGCGGTTCCCTTGTTGTCGCCTGACATGCAGAGAAGGAGAAGTTTCGTGAAAAGCTGGAGACGTTTCTGAGACGAAAGCAAGTATTTAGCACCATGTGAGAGTGATATATTACAAATATTTTAGGAGGAGGCATAGTTTAAAGTTATACTGTGTAACTTTTGGCCACCAGGGGGCGAAACCTGTAACTTCCCACAGGCCACAGATATTATTAGAACATTAAACAGCCTTTCTGTTTCTGGGCTCCTCAGACACCGTGTTCGCCTTCTTACTTTGTTTAGATTTGACAAACTTAGAAGAGAAAAGGTTTTTTGTGTTTTATAGCTGCAGGTCACATGATCCCATGAGAGACGGATCCGCCCATGCACAGTTACAATGTCTGGTTTCTGAAGGGAGCAGCCCCTCGGAGCGCCGACACATCAAACACTGTAAACTGACCGCAGAAATCATGCATTTATACTCACAGGCTGAGATTTGGGTCAAAAGTTTAATTTTGGGGGAGATTGCAGGTTTAGGACCTCTAGTGGCCAAAAGTTACACACTATCCCTTTAAACAAAAAGAACATGATGGGGACGGCGTCTTAAAAAAGGGAAAATCTGGGAGTTTTTTTTTAATGGTCAAAAGCAAAGTAGGAAGTTCAACAACATCGCATACTTACCAGTGATCATGATGACACGGATTCCAGCCTCTCTGCACAGCTCAATGGAGCCAGTGACCTCCTTACGGGGGGGATCCAGCATACCCACGCAGCCAACGAAGGTCAGGTCAGTCTGAGGAGAGAGGTGTGAATAGTGTCATTCAACCCAACAGGTTAAAGTATCGCGCCCACCAGGATGCCGAGTTCCCACCTCGTAATCGGCAAACTTGGTCGAGTCCTCGAGGTTCATCTCCTCCAGCTTCAGTGGGCTGTCACGGGTGGCAAGAGCCAGGCAACGCAGGGTGTCACGGCCGGTACCCCAGTCCTTGATGACGGACAAGATCTTGTCCTTGATGGCGCCGGTCAGGGGAACACGGGTGGTGCCAACACGCACATAGGCGCACCTGTCAATCACACCCTCTGGGGCACCCTGCGGACACAGCATCATGATTATCTGGTGTTATACTGAGTCCAGTTTGCGCAAACTGTCGGGGAAAGGAGGGAGCGCCGACCTTCACGAACATCTTGGCGCCACCGTCGCCCTTGGTTGGGGTGCAGTACACAGACATGGACTTCCTGTCGCGGGAGAACTCCAGAGTGAAGTTCTTCTTCATGAGCTGCTTGATCACCTGTTGACGGATGCAGAGAAGTCAGGGTTTTAGACGTATTATGAAACAGGCATCCACCCTCAGATGCTGTTAACTGTAATAAAACACGAAACTGTGGAAGGATAAAAGCATAAACTTACGGCGCAGCAAGCGTTGGCTCTGTCAATCTTGGAGAGATTCTTCACATTGGAGTTGAACACGTTCATCTTCTCAACCAGGCAGCACAGGGCAGTCTCAGTAGCCTCGCCGACCTTCTCATAGATCTTCTTGGACTGGAAATAAAATTATATGGGGAGTCGGTTGCCCTACAGTTCACCCTGGGGATTCACTGTGGGAGCTGAGAGCCGGGATTTTTACCTCGTTGTAGTCCAGAGAGGAGTCATTGCACAGGGCGCAGATGGTTGCCAGCTCAACAAGGCCATCGTGTTGGCTGCAGTTCACCTTGGCACCTCCCTGGGTACTGATGGAAAAGGAGACAATTTCAAACAAATCAGAGGCGGCTTTTGCACATGAATTGCTTGGAAATGTATCTGTAAAGGCAAAGAAAACCAACGTACACCTCGCCTTCTGGGGTGTATTTGGAGCCAGAGATATCGAAGGCATCAAGATCAATATGGTCCCCCTCAACGTTCTTGACAATGAACATCTGCAGGGAAAGAAGCAGATTGTATTTATTGTGTCTGTTAAAAAAAAATGTCTGCAGCACCGGATTGTTCGAAGCCGAGACGCCCACCTTGGTCACACACATCTGGTTGGTGGTGAGGGTGCCGGTCTTGTCAGAGCAGATGACGGAGGTGCAGCCCAGGGTCTCCACAGAGGGCAGGCTTCTGACGATGGCGTTCTTCTTGGCCATACGGCGGGTACCAAGAGCCAGGCAGGTGGTGATGACAGCGGGCAGACCTGGGAGGAATTGGAGAGTTAAAAACAAACAGAAGCCAAGAAAAGAAAATATGATGTTTTGTTTTTTTTCACTGGCTCACCCTCAGGGATGGCAGCCACAGCCAGAGCCACGGCAATCTTGAAGTAGTAGACGGCACCGCGGATCCATGAGCCTCCGTGCACGGGGTCGTTGAAGTGGCCGATGTTGATGGCCCAGACAGCAACGCAGATCAGGGAGATGACCTTGGACAGCTGCTCGCCGAACTCGTCCAGCTTGGCCTGCAGAGGAGTCTTCTCCTGTTCGGTGGCAGCCATCTGGTCGCGGATCTTGCCAATCTCAGTGGAGACTCCGGTGGCGATAGCCACACCGATGGCCTTGCCAGCAGCGATGTTGGTACCCTGTAGCAGAGATGAATGGAGAGAAATTTTGTCAGGAGCAACAACAACACCGCAGTTGATAACGTAGACAGTGGTAGGCTGCTCACAGAGAAAAGCATGTTCTTCTTGTCCTGGTTGACGGCTCTGGGGTCAGGGACGGACTCAGTGTGCTTGATCACACTGACAGACTCACCTGAGGAAGAAAAAACAGAAAATGACTGCAAAGTTGGGACAGAAAAGCAACTATTAGCTTTTTTCCCCATCGCTCATGGAAAACATACCAGTAAGGATGGACTGGTCAACACGCAGGGTGGTGGACTTGATGGAAACAATCCTGATATCAGCGGGGACTTTGTCACCAACTGTGGGATTTACAGAAAAAAAAAAAACATTCAAATGATTTCTCCTACTGACATTAAGCTATTATGACTGTCTGTATTAGTGGCCAATCTCTCCCCTTTGCAAAAAAACCACTAAATCAGGGAAAATAAATTCTAATCATTTTACTCCTTTATGTGTTTTATATATTATTATTATTACATTCATTGCATTTGTAAGGTATGCTTTGTCAAACCTAGCTCTATATTTTACCTTTGCGGCCATTAACTTCTTTATAATTTCACACCCAAAGAACACAGCTGGTGTCATAACGTGAGGGGGAACCTCTCTGAAACATTACACCACTACCAGTAACTCCATAAATAACTCCCAAAAATTAGCATTAGAATGCTCAGACAACTTACTGATGTCGTAATGGTGCAGAGCATTAAGTGACAGCAGCTATGACCAATGGGAGTGAAGCAAATGTGGCAGGGGGAGGGGGGGGGGCTGAAGAGCCAACAGGTGTACACTGACAAATGAACAGGACTGGGCGATGGCAGGCCGGGGAGAAGAGGTGCAGCAGGCGCTGGTGAGGATATTTATACTCGTGGTTTCTTACAGTCAGCATGTTGCTGCCACATTCACATTGCCTTTAAAAGACGCCGGGCTCCGACATCAGCCTTTACGAGGCACATACTGTACTCTGGATTTTGTCTTTGATCCTCTAAACGTATCTAAAAGTATCTCGTGTGTGATCTTGTTACAAACTGGGACCAACAGGAATCTTTACAGAACAGGTTCCCCCTTAATAAAAAAACACACACTTCCAGTGAAGCGTCTCAGCGTTTCTTACCGGACACCTCCACAATGTCTCCGGGGACAATTTCTCTGGCCTTGATCCTCTGCACACTCTTTCTGTCAGAACGGTAAACCTTGCCCATCTCAGGCTCATACTCCTTGAGAGCCTCGATGGCATCTTCAGCGTTACGCTCCTGAAACACACGAGACACAAAATGTAAGGGGAAAAAAATCCAAAGGAAATTTACTTAGAGAAAATAAAACCACAAATCAAATCTTGAGCGGTATTTAATGGTGTAAAAGGGCGCATGTGAACACTGAGGGCATGTCATCGTGGTCGTTTATCCCGGCCTGGATGTAAACTATACTCTTTGTGCCCTTGGTCTGGTGCTGGCAACGTCCTCTAAGAGGCTTTGAGTCATTACTAACCGCAATTACACAGTGCTGCACAAGTTAGTGATGATATATGAGTAGGTCACATCTGTTATCCGATGTGTGCTCTTCCATCTTAGGCTGCTATAAATCCTTAAGGTGGATTTTCTTTCTGTTTCAGATAAACATGATTCTTCATGTGGAAGGTGGATAATCTCATTTAGGGTGTCCAGATTTGGCATTTAGGCGATAAAATCTGATTGAATATCCACAGCATGGATTAGCCAGTTGTTAGAAAGACAAGTATTGACATGATTTGACATCTAAAAAAATAAACTAAGATAAATTTATATAATTCAAGTAAAGTAAGATATGACTTGCTCAATAGATGCACTATTTTGAGTGTCATAGTGATCCGGCTGAGCGTTTAGGTCCGGGCAGAAATCAAGGCAGTAATTGGAACCTGCATACTGGCTGTCATCACTGCAATGGATATGTGCTATTGCTTAATGAACTCTGTCATGTCACTGACCTGCCACACTCCAACAACAGCGTTAGCAATGAGGATAAGAAGGATGACAAAAGGCTCCACAAAGGCAGTGACGGTCTCCTCGCCTTCCTCGAACCAGGCCAGCACCTGAGGACGGAGCAGCAACACAGTAAGCCGGTGCAGTGGAGACAACAGTGACAGACTTTAGGCGTTTCGTTAGTTGTGCCGGACTGAAAAGAGATTTTATAAAAGGATTTAAGCTGTGTAGTATCTGATAAGAACAAGCTATATATCTTAAGTGTGGTGGAGGTTAACATAAGGGCGGATCTTTAGTTTTAAATGCATTTATTATATGGATTCAACATCAGTTGAGACTCTCTCCAGGTTCTGTATTTGCACCTGTTATTCTCATAATATCCTTTGCGTGCCGTCATAATATGATTACATAATAGTTATTAATTTGTTCTCATAGCTCCTCTGTCCGATCTGACTTAAACTCTCTTTCTGAGGAGGCCCTTCATTCCTTCTTTCAGGCCTGACCTTTCCCGAAGGATTCAGTTTCTCTCCTCAGCTTGAGACTATCTTAAAATAAACTCTCACCCCCTCAGCCCCTCTACGCTTTCTTGACCCCCCATCTCTCACTGGCTCCTCAATATTCGCCTTCTAAGGCCATCGTGACAGCTGGTCGAAGGAGTGAAAACTGGGCATAGCAATTAATACACCTCCTTCAAGCCTTTGCAATCTGTCTCCTCTCCTCTCAAGTTGTCGTCTTCAAAAATACATAGAGGGGTGGAGAGGGGGGATGAAAAGTCATCTTGACAAAGTGGCCATAAAGCCATCGCTGGACTGGTTTTGCGCAATAAGATTTAAATTAGAACGTTATTAATCACCTGCCACAGGATTGGCATGCTGGTTAAATGTGCGGAATCGGAGATTATGAATGAAAAACCGGGAAGAAAATATGCGTCGCCTATTTTTGCATAAACAAGTTCCGCTGAGACCGAAGTGGAATCTGATGCTATGAATACATCTACTACCAATCCTACACGCATAGCATGGGGGCAACCTGGTGAGAATAAAGAGTGATGATTCCTGTTTACTTACAAAAGAGATGCAGGCAGCCAGCAGCAAGATCCTGACAAGCAGGTCCTCAAACTGCTCAACAATCAGCTCCCAGATGCTCTTGCCTGAGTGGCACAAAGATATTCACATATATAAGAATATACAAGTACAAATCTGTGATCACTAACTCAAACTACGCATCAAAGGGGAATGTGTTTGCAGGATAAAGTTTATGGTTAAGGCTATATATGCTGTTGGTTATTGACTGACAGTGTCCAGTGGTGAAGATGATGTCATAGCTCGGGAGGATTACACGTGAAAATGCATCCTGCATATTTTTATTCAAGCTCCTCTGTAAAGACGGGGCCAGTTCAGAGGCCTCGTGTGTGAGCTGAATGTTTTCATCGTTTGTGAATGCACCCAGGTGAACACTTACCTTCCTCAGCGGGCAGCTCTGGGGTCAAGAAGAGAAGCAGGTGGAGGAGATGAGACATAGAGAGAAAGAAGAAAACATATTTAGTTTTGGGAGAAAATTATGGGCATAAGATGATAAATGTGACAAGCTTGTTTGTTTCTTGAACTTCCTCATGCTTTCATGCACTGGAGCTGCATGGCTGCTGAGCTAGTATCAGGCATCACTTCCAGCATAGGCCCAAAGTCCTCCATGAAGCGACATCACTGAGAAAGCCAGACTATAGCTGCTTAAATAGCGAATAAATCAAGAGTCTAATTTGCTACAAAAGAGCTCATTGATCAGCAGTCAACTGATTATTTAGCCATAGACCATCTAAGGACCTCCCCATTTCACCCGGCCTAAAATTATCCACTTCTCCTTTTAATGCCCATACATCACCCAGGAAGCTTCTTGAGCCATCACCTGTCTCTCTCGCTCTGCAGCCATCTTCTCTGGCTTTCTTTAAATAGCTCCTCAAAGCCCTCAAAGTCTCTGCTTCTCAATTTCTCTGCATTTCTGCCAGCTGTTGCGGATCCTCTCTAAAACAGCATCAGCCCGGCTCAGCAAGCATCTCTGGAAGCCCCACTCAGGAAAACCCTTCCAGAGACCATTGTGTGGACTGTAACCCACAGGGCAGTGTTCTGGGTTACTATGTGAGCACCCCCACCCCCCCCTCATCCCCGACGCCCGGACTCTCACCATTGTAGCCGAACTTGTCCAGGTTCTTCTTGAACTGGTCGGGAGAGAGGCCAGTGTTCTCATTCACCCCGAAGTAGGCCAGGCATTCTGCCGGGGTCTTTGTGTGTGCGTTCTCCATCCTTCCTGGATAGACAAGGGATTGGCCGACTAACCGCGCCTATCCGTGCTCTTCTACTTCTTTGTTGTTCTCTGCTGTTTTCACCCTTGGTCCACCACCCTCACCTAGAAGTGTGGCACTCTCCAATTCAGGAGTGCTGGACTGACAGAAAGAGCGAATAAGCGCAGACGCGCTCAGGGTTTTATACCACCAAAGGGTTCGGGATGGGTGGGACACCCCACTGACACATGCCCCCAAATTCCTGCATGGGTGGACATGGCGTCGTGGTGAGGGTGGGGTGTGAGGTGGAGCAATGGGGAGGTGAGATGTTGGACTTGGACAGGAACTGGGGGGCACAAGGCTTGGATTGGGAAAGGAGGTAGTGCAGGGAGAGTGGTAGTGAGGGGGGCAAAGTGGAGGGGTGGAGGGGGGGGGGGGGTGGGGGTGAGTTGTACGGTAGATGAAAATGAGATCTGTTTTTGGAACATGCATGGTCAGTGGAATAAGACGAAGGGAGAAGGTGAGAGAGTAAGACAGGAGATCATCAGGGAGGGCGAGGAGCGAGGAGGGGGGCACTGAGTGACGGCTCAACTGGTTTCTGCTGAGGAAGGTGGCCAAGACAGATACAGAGGAGAGCACTACACGCACGGCAGAGGGAGGGGCACTGTGGCGGTTCAGCGCAAGAATATGTCTTAGACGAGTTTAATACAAGCATGAGACACGACAACTTCTCCATCACTGGGAACAAAAAGCGGAGGCTGTGCACGGCAGCAAGTGTACGAGCATTTAAAGTTTTACAGAGCTGATGATAAACCCAGATGTAGAGGAAAGAGAGGAAAGACCACTGGGGGGGCATGAATGCCGAGGGGACAGCCAGGGTGTCACTATATCACACCACAGAGGAGAAGCCCCTGCTGCAGAAACGGGAAGACCAGATTTTATTTCTCTTTTTCATGAGGAATGCAAAGGCCTCAGGGAGCTATGGCGAAGTTTAAACAGACACAAGCGCTATACGAGGCAGCACAATGGCCTCTTGTGGTGACTTCAGAGCACTGAGTTTGCCTTTCTGAAAATAAAGCAGTGTTTCAGTAGGGAGAAGGCTGCACTTAAAAGTGAAGTGTTTATTGCTACGTGCGGATCTGATCTGATTTACTATTTGTTTTAAGAGCAGTAAAAAAGCCTGCTGGGCAGCACAGAGAGAGCTCTGTTCACAGGCGTCCACGTTAATAATCAATTAACTGACAGGTGCTGCTGCACAAGCAGCCTGGTCAAAGCTCACTGCACCTGACAACTGGACCGGTTTGCTGCACCGTCCAAAGCGACATCAACTGGCTTTCATTGATAAAAATGAACATAATTTCAAAATGACTGAAGTCTGACACTGAGCTCTCCAAAAAGTTAGAAGTCTAAAATCAGTTGTAAATGTAATCATTTAGAGGTTGGTTTATACTCTTGGCCATCAGTCTCTGCACAAAATTAGCTACACACCAGAAAAGACAAAGACTGCTGTTATTGTTTCTCCACATCCTTTTAAATAAAGACAGAAATTATTTTTTTAAAAAAGGGCTTTACATGCATTCACATCTGAGTGTATTTCACACCTGTTCGAGGTTTGTTGACAGATTTAAAGCCAGCTAGGGACATGTTCATTCCCAGCTATTAATGCCATTTAATAGATCTGGTGTTTCGTTGTCCTTATATGCCTCATCTGAACTGGGTTTACTTTTTACTGGTGTCATTTTCTTTTGCTTTTAGTGCTTCTAATTAAAAATAGATTTTAAAAATGTGGGTTTTTATTTTTATTTATTTTTTTGCCAACCTTAAACCCTTTTTTTATCAGTCATCTGACACATCTGAGTGTCCCTCGCAGCTGAATTCTGACCAACACAGACTGGATAGTCAGCAAACAATGTAAAACCAGCTGGACCTGAGATTTTTATTTTATATTTATTATTTATTATGATCCAAACAGAATGGCCTGGAATGGCCACAGAAAAAATACCAGGGTTTAAAATGTGGCCATGACACTTTTTACTGCATTTAAATCTACTAGAAAAGAGTTAATACTTCAAAGCAACACAACACCATGCTATGATGTGCATTGTAGGAGGCCTGACATGAGAGCTAGCTCCCTACACATTGCATTAGATCCTTTTGAATTAATATCTGAGGAGTTTGGATGCATATGGACGCCTCAGCCTCTCGTGTTCTTTGACCGCTTCCAAAGTAGCTTCGGCAAGACTCTTTGGTGTCCTGCTGGGGCAGGCTGCTACAACAGGCTGCTGCTGCCATATGACAATGTGAGTGGTCTTTAAAAATATTTAGGTTGGTGACAGGTTGGTGTTACAATAACAGCCATACCTTTTTTGCTAACTTTAGCTTTCTCTGATCTTTAGGTCATGATTCACTACTGAAAATAAAAATAATAAAGAAATAATACAGTAGTGTGGTGTGCGCTAAGACGTGTGGGAAGCAGCAATCAGAGTAGCTGTTCAGGAGAGTTTATTGGTAATTGAATGGTCCATTAAAGAAACTCAAACGTATGGCAAAAATGGCTAAATGATAATTTTGGAAAGCCTCCACAAGCTAGAAAATTCAGAGGCCCGATGTCTTAACAAGAGGAGCCCAATATCCTGGAGTACACACTGTGGGGTCATGGTGAAAGGCTAACTGTGGCTTCTGTTAACTAGAATATGCAAAACGCTTTGTGTGCACTTAGTGTGGTAAAACAGTCCTTCAAAGTTTTATCATTCTCCCATTGTGGCCAACACTGAGCATAATTCCCTGTATCAACTTAAAACAAGCTTGAAAATTATGAAACATTACCGAAATAATACAAGAGACATTTGAACTTTTGCAAGGTCCTGTTTTCCATTTTAAGGCAACTATCTTTAAAGTATATTTACTATAGGTACTTCATATTGGTCCAGGCATTTTAGTTAGCGAAAGCGGCTAGTTTTTAGCTTTAGCGTGACGCTCTTTCTCTGCCAATGGGGTTAACTTCCAGATTCTGATCAGCCAGTAAGAACGTTACCCTAGGAATTCGCAAGTTCAGGAAGTTAACCCCATTGGCCGAGAAAGAGCATCACGCCAAAGCTAAAAACTAGCCACTTTCGCTAACTAAAATAGCCGGACATAAGATCAGGTATAGCTCTTTTAACAGAGCAACATCCAGCCGGTTTGGGCTTCAAATTCTCAAAGTAATTCTGTGTGACACGTGAATTTAACAGAAAGCCCGTCATCAAAGCTATACAGCTAGCGAGGTTTTAATTTTTGTTGAGACATCTCCTTTTTTGCCTTTCAGTGAGTAAAACCATATTTTCATTTGTTTCCGGCCTTTCCATGATAAGTGATGAAAATCGGCAGCAGAGGCTCCATCAAACAGTCACTGACACATCTCAGCAACTATCATGAGCATGAATTAACAACCAGCTTAGAGCGTTTATGCCTTCGCAATAGTTCCGAAGGTTTTCTGAAAAAGTACATCATTTGACCACTGGGGACACTGTAGTAAGCAAAAAAAAAAAAAAAAAATCAGTGTTATATGCAGTTTTTTTACCACCATCAGATCAAGTTGTCATGACAACTGTGAGATGAACTCCTTGGCTTCTTCATCCCTGCTTGCAGCTATATTTATATCATGGACTCCTACTTTCCCTTTATCCTCTATAGTTATATCCTTTATAAAGCTGACTCCATAGCAACTCACCATAATGTTTCACACTAAAGGATCCATCACCAGGTTTGTTCGGTTATCCAGCCTCCCTTAAGCTTTTTTCAAATCAGTTCTTAATTTCTTTTAGGAAAAAAAAATTCAACAGAGCTCGTTTTGACCCTTTTTTCACACCGCGGTTTCTCTTGTGAGACTATATGCGACAGGCTGACTGGCCGGGATGTGCATTGTAATAATTAGACATGGTGTGAGGATTGCAGTTCATAGGTCATTTTCCAGATATACAACTTATTGTCAGAGCTAAAATGCTTCATGATGATACACATGCATGCTCATCTCTCGCACTTAAAACCTGAAACATCTGTTCTTTGTACTTATAGAGAAACTTACTGTTGATGTATAACATGGCCACAAGGTCATATTTACACTATATACAGCATTAACCTATTCATAACACAAACATGAGCTCGTGCAGCTCCTCCATAGAGGATTTCTAAAATAGGAAATTGTTTTTGTGGCAGCTTTCAAGCTTCAGCTCAGCTGCTGGTGGCCACTTGCCACGTGGCCTGCTAATGAAGGCCAAGCCCTTTTCAAAAAGGTACAGTACATTCAAAAATCTGGCATGTGAGTGGAATTGAAAACAAGGGGGAAAAAACACATCAAATATATTGTACAGGATAGACTGTTCCTTTATTAAGTTAATAAGTTAATATATATAAATATATTTATTATATCTCTTTTTCACCCATGAAAAAAAATTATCAT
>JBBDHI010000023.1:11835432-11845491 GCA_037177115.1 Craterocephalus stercusmuscarum | reverse complement strand
CTGCATTGAAACTTATATTTTCCAGCGTAACTAGGTTTTTCCACTTTCACTTAATATAGACTATAAATGTTGAATTCTAATATAGAAATATTAATGATTAATTGATAGATTGTTAATTTTCCTGATAATCAATTAATTTAATTGAATGCCCATACCCATTTTGAACCAAGAAATTACTTAGATTAATTATCTGACTGATTTCAGCATGCCCACAAATCATGAAGGCTTCTAGTGAAAAGCACAAGTGCCAGCCTCACAATGAATCTACTGTAGCTCTTCCATGTAATAAGGGACTTATATTTCATAATTGACATTCTGTGACTGATGTGTCATAAACCAAATCCTCCTGGACCTTTATAATAGCAGTCATAAATTAAACGGCTTAGTATGTCAGACCGGCATAGCTGTATGAACGAGTATGTACAGTATTTGGTATCATCTGAAAGATGAACTCTAGAAAATATACAACATCTTCAGTGTCTTGTCTATTTTAAGTAAGCTACTCTTATCCAACTGGGACATTATTTCTGGGCTGTTCAGCCGTAAGTGGTGCGAATGCAGCCACAAAAACAGACTTCACCTCTATGATTTACTCAGTTCAATCATTTTTGACACAACTGAATCCAGTAAACCTACACACATCAGGGTCAAGGTCGCATTTCAGTCCTCAAGACTCCCTGACTAACACAGAATTCAGAAACATTATCCCACAGAAGCACCACTGTTAGAACTTGAGACTACACACTCACTGACAGACCCTGACCACCAAGGGTCACCTCAAGTCTTCATCATCCTAAATTTAAGGCTACAAGGAAATAATTCATGCTATCGCGCAGCTGGACAAAGAAAAGAGAGCGTAAACATTTTATAAGATAGGAGTTTGAAACACCGTCCCATCGGCTGTACTTTGTCACCTCCCTGCTCCTCTAAAAGGAAGGCGAAATGATGGACAGTGTGCCTTGGCGAGGGCTGTTGACGACAGGATGATGGATGGATGCAAAGAGCTCAAGAAATGCCTAAGAAGGACACAAGACCTTATTTGATAAATATAGAAGGACTGAAAACGGATAGTTTTCAACAGACCCTGAGCAAAAAAAAAAAAGACATTGCACATTACACTGACTCACAATTTGCATTGGGACTTCTACAAAAATATTTTTCTCTTGAAGGCAGCAGATCATCACAGGTCTACAGAGAGCGGAATAAAGGTGGAGGGAGATGTCGATCCTCCCTCAGAAAAAAAAAATAAAATCAATCCTTCTACTTGTATGTTTAATAAAGCGTCTATGCAGTTAAAGGAACTCAACACTGCCCCCTTGTGGACAACACACTGACACAAAACAATTAGTGATAGCTGTAATTACTGTAAAACCTGTAATTTAAGTTTTGTAGGTGCACTCGGCAAGGAGTCACAAACACTCTGAACTGCTACCAAACATGCATTCAGGTAGCAAGCCCTCTAGGAATAATAATTTGTGGGCATTATCTAAGGTACATAAAATATTCAGCAGGACCTGGTGGTTTGTAACACAAATCTCAAAGTGGAAAATTATCCTGTGATCTGAGGTGTCTAATTTCAATAGAACACAACTTTAATCCCATAAAGACAAATTATGGAATAAAATTTTAACTCATTTCTTGATCACTTGATTGATTTTAGAAGCTTTCCAAAACATTGTGAACTTTTTTTTTAAAAAATAGCAATATTCAAAACTAAATGAGTCTAACATCTTTAGATTTAACTATATACATCATGTAGGTGAAATAAAACATGGTATCATTCAGATTATTAAAAAAAAATAATTATCAGGCTGATAACTTAATCCCAGTTTAAAGTGAAAACAAGTGTTGCCTTCACAGCTGTTGCATCCACAAGGAATCAGTTTACATAACAGCAAACACTGCAGGTCTATACAATACGACAGATCTCAGTAGATAAAGTGAGAGCCTGATAATCGGAGGAACACTGAGGCAGCTGTGATGTAATGAAATACAAAGTCTTTGCTAGAAGTCACAGAAGTGTAACAGAAATGAGACGCAAGACGATGCAGCTCAGATTCTCGCTTTATTGGTCAACTTGATGAAAGACTACAAAACGAATTCACAAAAAATCTCTTTCAAGTAATCAAATCTGTACAAACCTAAACTGTATGGGGTTTTTACAGCTCTGGCTCATGAATCTGAAGTCATTTGTGTGTGTGCGCGCCTGCGAGCTTGCTGTGGAAAGGATGAAACTCCTCGCTGTTCAAAGATACTGTGACATAAACTCAGACAAGACACCACACACGCGCACAGACACACACATTTTGTTTGAGATTTTACAGTACAGAGGACAGGGAAAACAAAATACTTCCCCCTCCTTAGGTACACGCACACCTGCAGGCAGGGGTCTGCTGCCAAATCCATCAAGTCAGCATCTCCCCACCGTCTCCCAAACCTTGCTTTTTCAGTCAAATTACTATACAGACTGATGCTGTGGTATTAACCTGTCCACAGGAAAAGTGGTCAGAGAAAGGGGAAAGTATAAATCTATAATACTCTCGCACAAAATGTACACGTGCACACATGATTTTAATGCTCACCTGCAGACAGGACATGTTCGTCATCTGCACACGCACGCACCCACTCAGACAATTCATTACATTAAATGTTTTAAGAAGTACAGATAAAAAAGGAAAAAAAAGCCCTGGGTAAAGGTTTGATTTCTGGCTGTTTGGTGAAAGAGAGGAGAAGAGAGGTAGAGAGGGCAGGAGGGATGGGCTAGAGGTCCAGGGCAAACTACTGCTGTCATTTCTTAGCTTTCCTGGGAGGAGTGACTGGACGGCCGGAGCCCATGCCTCCCCCGCCGCTGTAGAAGAGCTTCTTGTCTGCCGGTTTCAGAATCTACGACGGGAAACCACAACAACGTGAGAAAAGAACAGCAACCGAAGTCCGGTCGTTTAGATGGACTGGCCGGTGTGATGCTGACCTGGAATGAGCACATGAGGGTCTCGTCTACGCTCATCATTGCTCCGGCGTTGTCAAACTCCCCGCAGTAGTTTGGGGCTGAGAAGAGCGTAACCAGCTGCCGCTTTGCAAAGAACTCATAACCATCCTCAACCACCTGAAAATGTGCAAGAGGTTACGTCTTCATTAGGATGAATACATTCACGCTCATTTAAAAAATCTGAAGACATCAGCTATGTCTGAAATTAATTTGACTCAGACATATAAACAGGGATGGTTTTCAGTTATAAAAAAAGTGATTTTCTCAGAGATCAAAAGTAAGCTTGTAGGAAATTACTGCAAAAATGTGTTTCCATCAAACAACATAACCAAGAAACACTGGTTAAAAACAAACAAAAAAACCCACAATAAATATAAGTTCCACACCTCCTTTAACAAATACAGTTTTTAAAATGTGCTTCAACATTTCATCAGGCTCTCGTGTGTTTCCACTAAGTTGTAGTTCTCCTCCATGTACTTTCATACAAGAGTAGCTCAAAGTGCTTCACGTAATAAAATGCACATAAAAACAATGTTTGCAAATTGAAAAGAACATTACATAATTAAAAACACACACCTACTCTTAACCGTCTCACTCACACACACACACACACCCAAATACTTAACAGGTGTTAAGCTGCCACATTTACTTTAGCTTTAAAGAGGGCGTTGATGCAAAGTTTCACAACAGAAGAATGTTGTAGGAACAACAAACATCATATTCATTTTAAAGCGGCATTTAGCTGAAAAAAGTAGTTTCGAGCTAACTTAATCATCCTCTACTTGCCCCTCCCGTCCAAGCATTTTAGAGAAACAATTCAACACACACTAGAATGTAAAGAGAAATATTAGATCTGCCTAGAAATGACAGAATCCAGCCTTACTGCGCTCATCATGCTCATTTTCAAACTTACACAGATACTACTATTTTAAAACCATTAGCATAATTTCCAGATTCAACTACTGCTAGGTCATTATAAATTTATTTGTTCCTCATTAGTGTTTACAGCTCTGAACTAAATTCACTAACTAACCTGATGGGCTCGACAGATGAGGTCCATGTCATGTTTGTGGAGGAACTTGGTCACAACATCTGCACCAAAAGTGAAGGAGACGCCACGGTCGTTCTCCCCCCAGCCCAGTACATCCTTATCCGGGTCTGCCCACAAAAGGTCACAGAGGAGGCCCTGGTCGGGCACATCCGTGGGGCGCATGACCCTCCGCACCTGCTCCATAGACTGGAGGTCAGGGGACAGTCCTGAGGGAGAAAAGTGTAGAGTTTAACATACAACAGCAGATTTTTAGCATCTGTGATCTTTGTTTCTTGATGCTGTTAACAGCTAGACAAAAAAATATATACATATATAACAGAATCAGTGCTATGAAATGAAAGAAAATATTAGATTTAATACCAAGTGCAGCAGATATTTCTAAAATCTATGTATTCGGAGCTTTTTTGATGTCTTGTTGCCCTGACTATTTACAAAACCATGACAACTAGTTCATTGAAAGTTGATGGGCGGGTCTCACTATCTTCAATAACTAAATGATTTACCGAAAATATAAATGGCAACAAACAAGCGACCAAATATTCTTTACTTGAAGCCAAATTAAGTCAAATCCACAGAGCAGAGGAAGACTGACTTTCTAACTATTTTTTACGCATAAAACACATCTTTAAATTGGATAACTACATTTACAAGTGAGTAAACGTTTTACTGCAATTCAAACTTCACTGTCCTCAATAAATGACTTGCAAACGTATCACTTCTGTGTGTTCGGCATTATGTAACGTTTTATGTTTGAAGCAGGAGGTGGAATTTACCCTCATGATTATCAGTGCTTGTTTACATATTTTGACTTGATCTCAGTAGACAAGATAAGTGCCTCACTGTTGGCATTATTTTGTCTGAACCCTTGACTTAATTTTTAAACCAGCCATTTTCTGTATAACGGAAAAAGAAAAAATGTTTTCTTTTTCTTATTTTATAGAATTTTAGTATTAAAAGAACGGACCTGTGAAATCTTAAACACTTCTCAGAGCACAGAGCTTCAGTGATTACTGATAATATTCTTTCATTTTCAATGGTTTTAAAACCATTTCAGTTTATGAGGCTTGTGGAAACAAAATGCATTGAATAAAAATCCACTTAATGTCAAAATCATAGGTATTGTCTGATAAAGATGTACCTGCATGTCTACAAATACGGAGAGAAAGTATATATAAACAGATTCATTCATATAGTCCTTTGACCGTGATGTTGACAGAAACAACAGAGCAGACGGAGTTTGTGTGTGCACACTGCACAGAAGCCAAATTGAGTATTTGATGAGAATACCTCCATGGCAACAGAAGATCTTCTCGTCAACGATAGCCGCAACGGGCAAACAGTTGAAGCAGTCGGTGAAAGTCTTCCACAGCTTTATGTTGTATCGCCTCTTACCTGTGAGAGAAAACCACAATTCCTTTGTTAGCAATCTTATCTTGGGAGCCATAAAACAAGCTGGACCTATTGCACCAGCATAGAAACACCTTTTACATAATCCTGGCTCTGAACAGGAGAGGCATGTGATTAATCACTGCCCATACTGCCTGATCAGGCTCCTTAGGCAGAAGCCCAGTTGTGCTGAGAAGCTTTTAATGTTGATTGTGATTTTGTTATGATGGAAAACTTACTTTCACTATCAAGTTAAAAAGAAGATACATGATTTATCATTATTACTGTGTAAATTTGTTTAACAGTCAAAAACATTTGATAAGTGCATACATACAAATATCAAAATGACATTCGAATGAGTCTTACAATATGTTCACCACACCAGAGTCAATAGGCCCCGCCTTACATTTTTACTCAAACTTCTGGTATCCACAGATGGGAGTGGTGAGGCTGTAATATTATAGTTTATGTCAGTGTGCATGCAACATTACTTACACTCATCATAGAAGCCATATATTCTGTTAATTGAGGCGCACTCATGGTTTCCTCTCAGCAGAAAAAAGTTTTCTGGGTATTTAATCTTGTAGGCCAGCAACAGGCAAATGGTCTCCAGGGACTGCTTGCCTCTGTCTACATAATCGCCCAGGAACAAGTAGTTGCTCTCTGGTGGAAAGCCCCCATATTCAAACAGCCGCAGAAGATCATAGTATTGCCCATGAACATCACCTGGAGATGAAAGCAGAATTAAGCTTAGTTTGTGGTCATCTGTAACAGTGAGGAACTGGGTAATGAACATTTATGTCTGTACGATGCTGTGTCTGCTACATACAGTTATAACTTAAAAAGTTACAAGATGCAACTTTGCTCCTACAAGTATGAAGATGACAAATAAGTAAAGAAAAGTCAAAGGACAAGATAATGTGTTAGGCTACTGAGCTGATATGAAAACAGTATTTGCTTCAGGCAAAATATCATCTTTTTGTTTGAGCAAGCCTAATATAATTACAAACAATTATGCAGTGTATGCCATGGTGCAGGCTAAGATGTAAGGTAACTGGCTGCAGCATGGGCCCATGTCAATTTGATGTTCCAACAAAAATGTAATTTTCAAAAGTGAAAACAGTACAGTTGGTCAAAGATGTGATTATCATGCTGTGTAAACAAGTACAGTGTAGGTAAGGTGCTTGGCTAGAGGCGTGCACACAAATAAAAAACCCAACCCTGCAAATCAGCACTACTACATGAATCATTTTAGATGAGACTTATTACTCCCAAGCAGCCTGAAGTGAGAGGCTGAGTTAGTGAGGATGACAGTGAAAACAGTTTCACCAACTTCTCCAATTTCTGAATTCTAGAAATTACATATTGGACATTAAATTGCAGCAACACAAAAAGTCCAAGTATGCTTTAAATACAACAGTGTAATGGAAAGCAAATCTAAATTCATAAATGTTTTATTTGATAATCGCAGCCATACACTGTATTCTGCTTTGTAGCGCATTTAGTATTTTTGTCTCTTTAGAAATTAACTATGAATTGGAAATATCAGCAGCATAAATGCGAATATAGGGCTTTTCATGTCCAGCGCTTCTTATGCTTCAGTAGCCATCCCTGCAAGTTTGTGACCTCACTTGAGAATTCCCTCGACTCCAAAGAACACAACTAAATCTTACCACAAATCTTGAGGGGCGCCTCAAGTTCAAGCAGGATTGGCTGGCTGAGGAAGATCTCCCGGGATTTGAGGCAGAGACCACGGATTTCATTCTCTGTCAGCTGAACATTTTTGCCAGGTCTTGAACCTTTCACTTTGACGAAACAAAATGAAACAAGTTTAAAAACAATGTAAGAGGATGACAACTCACAAACAGAAGTGTCTCACAGATTAAATAATTTAAAGAAGATGTAACAATTTAAATCGAGTGGGGAATGGTATTGGAGATCAATTCAAAGTTTTTGGCAAAAAGATTTAATTTTAACATTTTATTTTGCAGAGAAAAATAAACAACATGTTCATGGACAAAAAGAAAACATCTTTCTCAACATTTGGTGCATATTAATCTGCAGTGTGCACTACTTACGTTGCAATATTCTTTAAGTGAAGTGGTCGTAATTGTGGTTAAAGCTTGGATGGATTGCATGTTTCTAATGGACCATAGAAGTTAAGCCATACATACAAGAATAGAGACACTACCATTTTTTGTCATATTTCCGTAATACATATTCTCTTAGCCTCGGTTCCATCAAGACCGGAAAAAAGCATTAAATCAAAAATAATAAGTCATACCTATTATTTAGTGCCTAAAACAGGTACGTTAAGTATTTTCTATTAATTCTATAAAGATCACCCAATGCCAATAAATGGGTTACCGTGTGAATAGACAATGCATTAGTTGCACTATTAAGATTTTCATTCGGAGCAGAGAGCGAAGCGCAGCCATACATCTTTCGCATTCGTTTACAGGAAAAAAAATTAATTGAGAGAAAAAAAAGTAAAATACTCTTGTGCAAAAATTCGTCGTAAAAGAAAGACATTTTTAAGTAATACACACATTGCTCCATTGTTTCGAATGTCGATGTATATATAAATTCTCATGTCGAATGGGCGAGTTTTTTTCTGAGATAGTATTAGTAAACATACAAATATTTTGTGCATGGAGAAATAAGTATAAATATCTTGACTCGATTGGCTAAATTACCAAACATAAGTGATGCTAACTACAGAAGACAATTCAAATTCAGAGCTTCATTTCCAAGACGCAAGAGATGGATAACTTGCTAGCCGAGCATTGGAGGCTGTCGTCGTCCTCCCTGTTAGCTAAAATGGCACCTCGGCATATAAGTACCTGGCGAAATATTCAGTCTTACCTTCCAACAGACGCTGTATAATGGAATCGATGTTCAACTTGTCGGCTTCCGCCATGCTACTCCCTGGTTCTTGTTGGCTTTATATCACTTCTTCAAAGTCCAAACGTAGTGACTATTAAGTGGCTACCGAGTTACCGTTAGCTCAACTAGTTTTGCGTTAATCGGCTATCGTTAGCCCGCTAGCTAGCTAACCTTGGAGAATAATTGGCAACCTCAAAATTTGAGGCTGGGAGTTCAATTGTTGACGATGTAATGGCTGACATGTGCTGCAGAAATTCGAATTAGTTAAGAATTTTACACCAGATAACCGAATTCACAGTGGAATATTCGTATTTAGTCGTTACAATGGTGTATCTGCCGTATCCACTAGCGCCATGCCATCGACAAAAAGAAAGGCAAGAAGAGCGCTAGCGCAGAGCGAGGTTCAACGGAAGTAGCCAGACTGTTTCTACATTACGATTGGTCGATTTTGCTAATAGGCGGTATCTGACGCGTCAAATCTAGTTTCGGATTGGCTGTCTTCAGCGTCTGTCAGCATTTACTCCTCTCAAAATCTCAATGTAAAAAAGGGCAATCATTCTTTGATTTGACTCAAGTTTTTGTCGCTGGAAATTTTAGATTTTCACCCCTTAACAATTCATAACAAGCCATATGCATTCTGATATAGACAAATGTTTTGGTTTGTGGCGCTTTGTATTTGTTGCGCAGTAAAGCGACACCCACGGAAGTGACTGCGGACGGAAGAATTGACGACGTATTTTGGCATGACGCAATGTCTCAGCGCCTGGCAACACGAACCGAGTGATTCATTCTAAAGTTAAGAGATGTCTTAGCTTAGCTTATATATGGTTTTAAAAGACAGTAGACATGTCTCCAAGCCGGTTGAACGCCAACCCTTTTACTTTACATTGATACCCCAGTTTAATGTAATCATCTCACAATGAAGCTGCTCCACAAAGACATTGAGAAAGATAATGCCGGGTGAGTGATCCTAGCTAATGCTAACAAGCTAACCAACACGCTGCGTTGTACCTAACTATACATGTGTCAGTCGTGTTGTAATTATTCAGAAATGTGCTTCATTTACTCATATTAACTCTGTTCCACGGATTGTTATGCATACGCAGAATGCTAAACATTACCAGCCTACATGAGCCGATATTTTTCCATTTATATAGCTTTCATGACAGATCGTACTCACCACACCAAAGTAGGTAAACAACACCCAACTTACCATAAAGCCTTATGGAAACAATATATAAATAACGATGCCCTTAATTAATACTATTGTTGGGGTGGTACTACAATATTAAATTTCCCTCTGTGATTAATAAAGTATTTTTCATTCATTCATTTATCACGTGTATCATCACCTCAATTAATGGATTATATTGAGTGTATGTGCATTTCTTAGTTTGTTTTCCAAGTACAGTATGAAGAGAGTGCAGAAGCTAGTTTAATTAGTGCAAACACTTTCTCAGTCAGGTGACTCTGGTGCCGGAGGAGGCGGAGGATATGTGGCATACCTATAACCTGCTCCAAGTGGGGGACAGCTTGAGAGCCTCTACCATAAGGTATCCATTACTTTCTTTTCTTATAGAGTTGAAGCGTTGTAGTGTACACGTAGTTGATAAAGAAAGTTGGACTTGTGATAATGTAACTCTGTGAACTGACCGAGTGACACTTGTTTAACCCACTAAGAGTGTTATCTGCTCATTTGACATTTTATGCATAGCTTTCCACCTGCATTATTGATGCAGAATTTGCTCCT
>JBBDHI010000023.1:11772129-11787352 GCA_037177115.1 Craterocephalus stercusmuscarum | reverse complement strand
TATATTAGAGGGAATTCTCTTTTTGGTCTGTAATTGAAACAATAAATTTGTTTTTGTTCTTTTCTTCCTTTGGTAAAATAATTCAATCATCAATATTCATTTTGAGTTATTACAGTATGCAAAATATTTACATACATGAATAAAAATCATTTGGCATCACTTAATGATTGTAAAAAAATGCTACACATGTGGAAAGTTGTCCATTTTTCTGTCTAATGAACAACAATGTGTTCTGTTGGATGATTTCCCTTCCTCTGCTGACACGCGTCTTCTAAAAACCAGAAAAGAGACCAGCTCCACCATCACCCCTGCAGGAAATAAATTGTGAAAGAAGAGTCAGGCCACTTTTCACGTGAGGATGAGGATTGGTGTCCTCAACCAAAGAGTTTGATGAAGCAGGGGTGACAGTAGGGTTTGTTCTCCTGCTCCTTGAAGCAGCCTTTGCTCAGGGGCTTCAGGCAGAAGTGACACACAAGGTGGTGGGGGTGAAACTTGGCTCCCATGGCGGTGACACAGCGGCCCAGGATGGGCTGCTGGCATGCCTGGCACATGCTGCCTCTGGACTGGTGGTAGTGGGCCTCGCACAGCGGCTTGCCCTCATGTTCAAAGAAGCTGCCGTTCACGAAGGGGCTGTAGCACTCCTGAGGCGAGAGGAAGAAAAACTGAAGCTGTAAGATGATGGTGTTGCAGAAGACCTGACTCATGCAGCTGTATTTAGTTTTCCGGCAAACAGACAAATTTCCCAAGACATGATCCCGACTCGCTTTTAGTTCTTTCACACACTTACATGAACTTCCTCATGGATGTTTTCTCTGAGAACTAGAAACAATCTGGTGGTCAAATAGTAGTTTATCCACCCAGATAAACTAACCTAAAGCTCAACTCAAAATACTTTTTATTCATCAGCATTTAAAGTTTTCCCCTCGGGGCTACATCCAAAAATTTCTGCAAATTTTTCTGAAGCTGCCAATGTTGCTGAAATTCTCATCAACATCCTTAAATCCCGAAGCATGATTTGCAACAACATATTAATGACAGTAAATAAATAATTTAGTGCTGTGAGTGTAACCAGGGTTTGTGCTAAATGCCCAAACAATTCTATGAAATCTATCTTCTTTCCATGATCAGAAAAATCAACTTCTGTGAAAATCCTTTTAACTCAGACAGCTGGAAAACAAACAACGACTAAATCACCCTTAACTTGATCTGAAAATGCTCCGATCTGGCTCAAACCTGATTTTCAGCTACACAAAAAACTTGTTTCACTTCCTGTTATTATACGCAAAGGAATCTCTCACCCCATCACTTGTTTGAAAATAAGCAGATTAAATCATTCAGTGCCTGAATGCAGAAATTGCTAGAAAACAGTTCCCACAGTATCAGTCACTAAACAATCCACAACCAAATTAAACATAGGCACATAAAAAATCTACATGCCCTTCAGTGCTAACTGAAAACATGCGAAAGGTTGTCAGAAAAAAATTAATCCAAACATATTTAAGTGTTATTAAACGAAGGCAGCACAATAACATTACTATTACCAAACGGGAACCTGTACTGAACGTCTCCTCCAAATTCTGGACAAATAATTTCAACATGACTTTTTCTGTGACAAGCAACATAAATTTACAACCTTAGACAATACAAAACAGCTCCCAGAACTCACATTAATCTGAGAAAAGGGTTCAAAATGGGTTTTCCAGACAGAAACCTGCACATAAACCATCACAGGTAGCACTGAGATGCACTTTTGACCTACCAACCACTTCATTTTTTCTTTAAAACTGAGAATATCAACAATATGATCACGTTCAACTGGACTAAATGTCTTATATTACATTGAAGACGTTTCAACAGTCATTAGTTCTGGTATAAAAACAAACAGAGACTGACGTAACTAAGAAATTTAACTTTTATTTCAAGCTGTAAGTTCCCTTCATCCTCTTTGTCTACTCGGTCATGTCAAAGAAGTTAAAAGCGTCCCGATTCAACACAGAAACCCGCCGACCAGTCCTCTGTTAAGATATTTAGTAATAGAGAAAATAAATCCCATCTCCATGAATACATTAATGTCCATGACTGTGTATGGGGTTGGTATAAAAAGCACTGAAATCTACCTTTACTCAAAATAAACCTAGAAGAGGAGCACCAAACACATCAACAATCAGTCCCGTTATCCACACACTCACCCTGCATACAAAGCATTGTGGGTGCCAGAGAGAGTTTAGAGCTGAGATGTAGTTTTCCAGAATAGGTTGGCTGCAGCCTTGACAGCGGGAAGCAAACAGAGTCAAGAAGCACTGCTGGCAGTACTGTTGGCCCTCACGGTCATGGAAACCTGCAGGACACAACGCCACAGCATCACAACAGTTCAACAGTTCATTCTACAAATGGAAAATTAACTTCTTAATAGCCACTGATAAAAAATAGTTTGAGCCTTTTTTTTTCATGTGACTCTGGTTTGCAGATGATTAAACTTCTAGAGGATTTTGTTTTTTTTTTGTGACAGGGTTTTAAATTTGGCCACTTTCTTGTAAAAAACAACAACAAACAAACAAAGATTCAGTGTTTTTCTGTAATTTCTTTGCATGGGCAGATGTGCTTTGACCGCTGATGTTAGATTGGAAACCTTAACAAATCCATGTTTTACGGGGTCATGTGGCAGAAAAACACTGCAGACAGTCAAAATCGGTGTGAACAGATCTCTATCACAGAGGCTTGAGGTCAAACTACCTTCATCTCCGAAGCTGCGGCTGCATTTGACGCAGCAGAAACACTCCGGGTGCCAGTTCTTATCCAGAGCGGTGACCATTTTCTGCGCAGGAGGACGAGCAAAAAAGAAAGCCGTGATTTGAGATATTCATACCAAAATAACACAACACACGTGATCATATCTGCGCCTCACGTTTAGAATGGGTTTGCTGCAGTGTGCACAGTGAGGTGAGAACAGGGTGAAATAGTCCGACTCGCAGTACGGCCGGCCGTCCTTCTCAAAGAAGTTGCGACTGCCCAACTCCGTCTCACACTCGGTGCACACAAAGTGCTCCGGGTGCCACACCTTCCCGAGAGCCGTCACCACCTGCGCAAACGCGAGATATCTTCACTAAGAATGAACCTCTGCTACGATACAATGATGCTATAAGTACGGATAAACTCCAAAAACGCATCCTCACCTGTCCGACGACCGGTTTTTGACAGGCTGAGCAGTTTCCCTTGGAGGACGTCTGAACCCCTTGTCGGCTCAGGTCTGACTGGAGGAGCCCCAGCATGCTGTCCAACGAGCCTCCTGATGAGGGCTGCGCCGGGGCGGTGGGCTGCTGCGGCGCTGTGACCACCGGAGTGACAGGCGCTGCCGGCTGGACGAGCACAGAGATTAGAGAAGGAACTCATGTTTCACATCTGTATTTATAATTTATCCTCCACTGTAACAGGTGGAGGGGTTTATCCCCTTCTAAACCCCTGCAGTCTTGTTTATAACCCGCAGCTGGAACAAAAGCAACCTTAGAATGACGGAAGAGCTTCCTCTGCTCACATATGAAGAAATAAATGCTGCGCCGTATGAAGATTTACACCTCAGCTCCGTCCTCTGACTGGCTGAAGCTATTTTTGAAGCAGGAAGTACTCCACCAAGACTAATTCTTATCCGTAGGCCATATCTGGTGACTGATTTGTACTAAGAGGCGCGCTCTGTAACAGTGCGCTCATTATGAAGCGTATGAGACATCATGAGTCGGTGTCGTCATGAGTCCAGCAGGAATCAGTGAGCACTGCATCTGGGTGACATGTTGAGGCAGTAATCAGACTGAGAGAAGTCAGCATCTGCATGCAGGAAGCGTCTGCATTAAGTGTGTGGCACACGAAGAGATTTAGCAAGTAGAAGACTGAAAAAGAGAAAAGCTGTTCCAGGATTTTATTTCAGTGACTTACAGTGCTTTGGACTCTGAAGTCAGACAGCGACGCCATCAGTTTGTCCAGCTCCAGTGTGGCAGATGTTGCTGAAGGCTTTGCAGAGCTAAAAGACAAAATAAAAGCTTTAATCTCACTTTAAACCTTAAAATGCTACGTGAAACTGGTCCAACGCCATTTTGTTGCTGCTGTTTTCAGTGCAAATGCTGCCGTAGGGTATTTTCTTGTTCTTGTAAAAGACTTCAAAACTGTGTTAAGCATTGCTAACAAAAGCATCAGATTTTTTCTAATGCTACACTTGCATTGAAAATACCTATTTCTTCCTCCGGTGTGTAACGTAACGTGTCAACACATGTTATATCTCTGAGGACATTGCCAGTCAGTTTCCATTTTAGAAAAGCATAAGTTAACAATGCCATTGCTGTGTTTATGTTGATAGATGCTTATAAGACAAATGTTCAAAGTTATGATGCAACGGTGACATCTGGACATGTAAATTTAATTTAATTTAAATTCAGTAAACGTGCATCAGGGGATACAGTATTCTTTTTAAATACAGTATAGCGTGGCGATTATTTTCCCAAATGAATACAGTAAAAAAAGAAAATTATACATACTGCAAATATCACGATCATCTGCATACTGTACATTACAAATTGGAGAAATATATGCATTCTTAACACTAATATAGAACGTGGTTTCCAAAACAACCTGTTTGACCATTCATGAGACAAATCCAAACACAAGCTGTTTTCAGAGTGGGCAGGGAATAAAGATGTAGGAGCTGCAGTGATGCACAGCACGAGAAAAGAAAGAATTTCTGAACATGTCAACTATATCACACTAAACATTTTAATGCATTATAGCAATTCCCCATTTAAAATCTTTGCTTTCTACTAAGGCCAAAAACTCCACAATGCACCTTTAAGCCACTTTATCATGTTCTTTCTGCTGAAAATATTTATGATATTCTAGTAAGTATTCCCTTATAATTTGCTCATATACTTAAAGCTATTTCTTTCATTCAATCAAATGCATACCTCCATCTTTCAATGGATTCATTTTTTAAACTTTCTCCGTTTTCATGGAGACACTGATTGAACTTTTACACTGAATTGTATAACCGCTCTACAAACAGCTCATGTGATTTTGCAGTGTGATGAATTCAGTAGGAATGCAGCATCTTAACACAAACGGATCTTTAGACAGGACTAAAGTGTTTGGTTAGGGTACCTGGGGGAGGAGGTTGTGGCCTTATCCTTGAGCTTGTCTCTCTCATCTTTCTTTGAGGAAGGGAACTGGGCCAGGATCTCATCTGCAATGAAAAAACCGAGGTGTGAGGTTGAAGAAAACAGAGTTGAACCCGCATACAGGCTCACTCACAGACCTGTGATGTTAAACTGGGTGGCATTGAGCTCTTGTAACAGATGGTCCAGTTCACTCAGGCCTCCGCCCAGCAGCGAGGAGGAGGAGAAGGTGGGAGGAGGGTCTGCAGCGCGGGGAGAGCGCGGTTTACACACTGTGCTGCGGGAGAGACGAGACAGAGTCTGATAGTAACTCCATTTCAAAACATCCTCCCGCTAATGAGCCTGCATTCATCCTGGTCTACTGAACTTTGTCCATTCAGAAATGAGTCACGAGGCTGTGGTTTCAGAGCCAAACACACTCGTTAGCTAAACGTGACAAAGGGTCAAGCAGCTAAAGGACCGCCATGTTTTCTTTTGTGAAATCTTTCACAGCTCGTCAGTCAAACGCCAGCATGCCAGCTGTGCTCCAAATCTGAAATCCAGTTTCTGCACCAGTGGCTTAGGAAGGGAAATGCTGTTAGCGCCGCAGCGAGGGACTGAAGGTAAATGCAGGAAGCCTGAGCAGCTTTAGCAGCCGTCTGCAGGAACACGGCACCGTTAGTGGATTAAGACATACTGTTCCCTCAGCACATTAGAGTCAACGCGCTGAGGATGCACATGAATCTCAAATTCAAATCCTCCAATCAGGTCCTGTGTCAGGAGTAAACATCTCCCTCAGAAGCTTTCTTGGATAAAGAAACTTTCCAGGTTCATGTGACCACTCAGAGTGCTTTGACGTTACTTTTCTCATTCACCCATTTGTACATCACTTCTATAGAAACATACTGAGTGCTTCTATACGCATTCATACCGCCACAGCCACATCAGGAGGCAGCAGGGGGTTCAGCGTCTTCCACATGTAGTCAGGATGCTGGGAATAGAACCACTAAATGCTCTTCCCCTGAGCTGCAGCTACAAAGTTCACAGAAAGGAGAAGATCTAAGATGTTTCGATGAGTTTGGATGAAAGGAGGAGAACCAAGAGGCCGCTGCACCCTAACATGTAAAAGTCCAGCTTACATGACTTTGTTCTTGTTGTTGACTTAAACCGTGGGGGTACTGAGCAGCTCCAATGGCAAAATTAGCCCTACTGTATCTCTCTATCGTAAAAATAAGCCTTAAAAATATTCCTGGATCCAGAAGTTGATCTGGATCACTTCTGTTATTTAATTTCTGAGCTTTCCTGGAAATTTCATCAGATTTCAGATTTTATTCATTTAAAAGGGGCAATGTACATCAGCGCTGATCACAATGGAAAACATGCTTAGAAAACATTACAGCTCTCTGAACTAATTTCCATCTGCAGTTCCAACACACATAAAATACATTACACATGCTTAGGGTATAGCTAAATCTGTCCAGAAGTGGGTGAGTTATTTTGCAAACAGACAGACAGAGAAAATGTGGGGAAAGGCTTGTCCTGAAGCATCTGGGCCGTTGTAAAATGAAACAGAGTGATAAGACTGATCTCCATTCATATGGTCTGATATAAAATATTCTATAATCTAAAAAATGTACAGCCTGCCATTTTCTGTCAGCACGCCTTCCTGGCTGTTGCAGCATTAACCGAGTTGCTTGTTTTGTGTTCAGATTCCTCATATTTCAGAGGGTTAACTATCTGCTCCCCCATGCTGAAGTACGCTGTTCTTCAGCCTGCAGGGTTTCCCCGTGTTGATTGGTCCAGCGCTGCAGACGCCACCCTTTTTATGTGAGCACGCACTGATCAAGATGGTAAAAGTCAAGGTTGAATTACAGAGTGGATAACCAGCTTCAGAGTACCGCTTATCCAGATCCTGAATGTCTGGGAAAGATGTGAATCATGCTTCGTAGTAAGGGAATCTGATTGATTTATAGGCTAGTTTATTGTTACAGTACGTTCATTCTGTTGTCCTCGTATGATGTGAAATGAAGGATTGCAGGGATTCAACCAGTGCTAAGGCTGCGGGGACATACTTGGCATTTCCATTTCACATCTTTTAAACTGCCCAGAGTGTCAGAAGACAGCTCTAATAAGAAAACATGAACTCTGTGGAATGCAAAGCCAGTATGATCCCAGTATAACACACACACTGTAAACTGGGTCACCTAAAAAAAGGTATACGGTGTTGAAGGACCTGGCTCTGAAATCAGGATTTACCTGTATAGTTTGTCTGGGTTGGAGTTCTGTGAGGACTTCATAGCAGCGGAAACAGTCTAAGAAACAAAACAGACAATTTAAATGTTTACCCAAATGTAAGTGGAGCCAGACAAATGTTATGAAGGAAAGTACCTGCTGCGGTGTGTAAGCCGGCGGCGGCGGCCGCGCCTGGGCCGTTTCCTGAGTGGTGGGGTCAGCATTTTGTGGAGGGTCAGAGGTAAGCAGGACAGGACACCGGGGAAGGGGAGAGCTGGTGTTCTCCAAATCAGCAAGGAGGGCATCTGGAAAGAAAAAGCAGATCCTAGTGATGGAAGTTTGGCCCGGTACACGTTATTACAGCAAAAGGTTTGTAGTGAGATGAGACGAGATCATTTGAGAATTAAAGGCAGTTCGCCGTCGTACGATGCAACTTGTCCCTGAAGGTGTTTGGAAAATGATTTCAAAGAAGCATGCAACGTTGGAGGACGGACACATGGCATGAATGACGGAAAAGATGCAACGCAAACATGCACGGACAGCTACGTACCAAACACAACAATACGAGGACTGAGAGGGTAGCTAGGTGACTCAGGCCCTCCTAAAGAGAGACAGAAAGCCTGGGTGACCAATTCAGCAGCAGCAAGTCAGCCCACACACTGCTCACAACATGGAGGAAAACCAGGATCCTCAGGCGTAAACCAGCCACAGGACAGAACAGCCAGAAGTAACTTAAGTAAAAAAAAACAAAAAACAACCTCCATCCACAAAGTGAAACGCATTCTTTTCTACATTCATATCAAAGACATGCCAGCATGTAGAGGAAGCAGAGGAGGAAGAGTGTTTGGCAGCTGATATCTAAATCCTCTCCATCCAGCAAGCCCCCCCCCCCCCCCCTTAAACACACACAAATGTTAGTCTTTGCATCTGTCTGGCATATTTTAGTGTAGTACTGTGCAACTAAAGTGTGCTAAAAGAGTTAAATATGAGAAATTACAAAGTCCACGTTGGAGGCTACCGTTTGGCCGTGGGGAATAGCGACTTTCACTTCCACATTGCTTTATCACATCTGATAACACGCGGCATCGCTACAACTTCCGCTCATGAAGATCTAGATGAGGTGGAACAGAGGGATCAGCACTCCATCTCAGTAAACACTTTGCTCCAAATACGCTCTTCTAACTTGATCTTTAACCCTTGAGTTACCCCTTGTGTTTAAATTTGAGGATTCCAATGATTTGGCCCTGTAAATGCATTTTTATCCTATCCTGTCATGGATAGGATAAAAAAATGTTAACTCAAGTTACCCCCGCTTACCAGAAATCACCTTCCTGTGACCTTTTATTGGACACCTTCTAGAAAGTGGACAAAAAAGTCTACTTGAAGGGTCATTTATCGGTTTGAAATGCATTACAGGGTCAAATAATGGATTTTCAAGCTGAAAGTTGGGCTTTTGAAATTTCATACAGGATGACATTTCATCACCAAAAGTCAGCGCTGGTGAGCAGGGTGATTGTCTGTGAGGGAGTTTTGAATCCTTGGAAGTGGACAAAAATGTCCAGGGGGCATACCAGGGTTAAGGGGACTCAGTTTCCCGGCCTAGATAAGTCTGAGGTAAAGCAGCGAATGTTTATCCGTCCTCCATGTGGAGAACACTTTACATTTTACAAACAAACAAAGTGCTCCAAAACAGAGGAGTTTCTGCCTGGTCGATGTTTAACACTCATATGAAAAAGTGAGATGGAGGATTTAAGACAATACCCCCTTTTTCTTGAAACACAAAGTTTGAGAAACACAGTGGTGTCTGTTAGGTAGCACTAGCTCTTTCTTAAACTTAGTGGTGCCCTTTGTGTTGGAAATTAATGGTTACTGACAAAGTTAATCTTTCCATTTTTGTTTTTTCATTTATAATGTCCATCGTTATCTTTCAAGTATTCAATGAGAAGGTCAGTGATGCTCAGAGTGCACATGGGCGTGTCACTAAGAAGCTGATGTTAGGTGTGAACGTAGGGAATTGGGGATTGTTTTTCTTTAAGATCTTGTGTGGATAATGAATAACAGGATTATACGATCATGTGCAGTAAATGTTTTTGTTAATCTATAAATTTGTTTTTAGAGAAGTCTGCTATTGCACTTAGAGGGGTGGGTGTACGCATAGGAGGCGCAGCAAAGCAGACGGGTTGGGTTTGGGTCTTCACAGAGGGAAGCTGGTAAGTTTTGATATGCAGAATCATGAAATAAATGAAAAATGTGGAATTCTACTATATTAAGCCTGCAATGTGACTGACTCCTCTAAACTAACACGTTGTTTTACCACAGTGGCACTATCATGTTTATTTATTCAGTGGCATCTGCTCAGGATGGAATGACACTGATGGAAAACTATTTCTGAACTCTACCAGTGAATTATCTGGGCTTTTATCACTGATTTTCATAAGCACAAAATGTTTTCTTTTAATGTCCAAATGTGTGATACAATTTTTCTTAAAATGTATACACTCATTTGAGGTAATTTACTCATCTTGAAAGAAGACTTGATGAACAAAGAGGAAATTGAGGCACCAGTGAAAATGCCTCACCTGCCATCTGCTCTGGTCTGACACAGCTAACATCAAACTTACATTTTTTCCAGGTATAATGAAAATGAAAATGTGCTAAATTTTCCTTTAACTAGGAAAAAACAACAAAAAAAATCTAAACAAAAGAGATGACATGATATCTTAGATATTCCTATAAATAAAAATAATTCATGAAGAAGACCTCTGTCTATTTCTCTCTACCGAGCGCAGTTATTTCACAGTTAGGAAACCACAATCAACACAGCCCATACCCCTCCCTTTTTCACACTTATCATCAAAATGGCTGATTAATAAAAATAAACTTTTTTAAGATAATTTCTGATTTGTTTCAAATAAAGAAAGTACAGCAATTAAAATCAGCATGACCATGATTTTCTGAGTAAGTAAGTCGGCATAATGTTTGTCCAAAGAAATGTTGTGGAATTACCTGAAGTACACGCTCTTTTTTTTTGTTTAACTGGGTAAATTTTTCTACTTTTAGTGATTTTTAATGAATTTTTTCATGTAAACTACAGAATTTTAAATACTTTACAAGATTTTACTCATCACATTTGTTACATCTATACTTAGATTTCTTACTTCTCTTAACCATAATTTCATTTAAAGATTCCATTTTCAATGCGGCCGTGCATTGGAATAAACGGTATAGAAACAATATATTTTATTTATTATATTTGAATCACTAAAACAATATAATTTCCCCAAATAAAGTACTTTTTTTTCCTTAATATTTTTAAAGAACTATTATACACTACAGGTGTTTAATGGCATATCAAAACAAAAATGGTCAGTGTCGCAGACCAAATTATTTTGACTTTTGGGCCCCACAGTTGTACAATTTGCAATACTATAACTTAAAAGAAAATTCAAGTAAAATTATTATTTCTTTACTAAATCTACATTAAAAAGATGCAGCCTGTCTCTTAAAACAGAATCTAGCAGCATGTCTATAACCTGGCAGCAAAAAACGGTTACACAGTTACAAATCTGGTTTGTGGGTAAAATATTAGAAAATAAAATACTGAATCAGTTACATTTGGGTTTAATAACGCTGAACAAAGTCTACAGCTGATGTCAGGCATTTGTATTTGTTTTATTCTGCGCTTTTGCAATATAATTTGCAGAGTCATAAAAATCCCAGTTTCAAATATGACATGGAAACAGACGTGAATGCTTATCATTCACATGGAAAGCTTTGACACTTTTATAGTTTGATTCAGAACCAATGGTCTAATTTACATTAATCATTTATCCTTCATTAAACAGCTGATTTTGCCACTTGAGCATTCTACTAACAAAGGAAAAAGTTTCCACTGCTTTAATATAAAAATGCAAATGCTGAAAATTCAATTATGCTTTTATTTTTCAGCTAATCTGCAACTTTGACATAGAAAACAGCCCTGCCACATCCTAAACTACTATTGTGAAGCGTGCTCCACATTTTTGACCTCTTGGGAAGCTCCGTTTCCTGCATTAATCAGTTATTAGATATGACGGATCTTAACACAAGCAGCCTCGGTCTAGTGCTGTGGTCTTCTGTCTCAGATGATTCACACGTCTGGTACGGCCATGTGTTGAGAAACTTCTGCATAAACTATTTCCCCTTCTCCTGCCCGCTGTGTCTCTCAGTCTCTGCGTCTAAGAGGCTGCACATATAAGGAGCTGAACTTCTCTCAATGGGAATTATGACCATATTTAGCGCTGCCCGTCAACTTGTTTGTCTTGGCCGAAGGCCTCTCTAACAAGTGGTCTTACTCCCTGAAAGCCTCACCAGATCCAACACATAAACTTACAACAGTACAGGAGAGCAGCATAAACTGAGTCTGAAACAGCGCCACAGCCTAACAACCCAGTCCCCCCCCAAGTTACTCTGCCTTGCTGCATGCAATCCAATCCAGATGTGCCCAGATGTGCTTGGCTAAATCTTGCCATTCCTCCTCATTTTGCTGGGGAGGCATAAATACCTGATATCTGAGGTGGACCTCATGAAAAAAAAAAAAAGAAAACTAAAAGTTCCAGAGGGAGCGAATGGGCAGCTGAGGCGAAAGCTTTTTTCTGTTTTCCCTGAACTCTGCGGCTTTTTTCAAATAGCAGCGTTGCTCGGGGCTATTTCAGGGCCTTTCTGACACAACTACTCCAAGACGCAAAGACAGAGCTTCTCATCGTGTTGTTCTGAGAGCGAAAACAAGCATCGGTCAGCAGAAGATAGGCTCTCCGATGCTGATGTTTCCAGCGGGGGACTCTCTGTCGAGCATGATGTGGCCTTTCCCTCCATCGTTAAGTTGTCCATGTAAACGGATGGAGGAGCCAGCTCTGGATCCTTTTAAATCTAATTTGCAGAGAATTTATTGAATTTGCAGGACACGCATGAAAAAACGCAGACTGTCAAGCAGATGTAGAGTAATGCAAAGGGTTCATGTGTTGTGTGTGGCCTTGAAAGGGTGTGTGGGTGGGGGGATGCATATAAAAAGATTTTTTTTTTTTTTTAATTCATGCAATCAGCATAGAAATGATGGATCCGTTCATATCCCAGCAGGACGTCATTTTAAGTCCTGTTTCTGACAAGAAAACAAACTTCTCAGATTTAGTTTATTTAAATATAGCTAATTGCTTATCTTTTATTATTATTATTTTCTCAAATGGGGTCAAAACCCTTTTTATTTCAGGTGAGAAAGGATATGAACTTTTGGACGGCCAGACTGAACAGCGACCTTATTTCCTCTGTTTGGGCACACCACCCCTTCCCACAGATCTCCAAGATATCCCAACATGAAGCTAGAAAGCATAAAACAGCTTTGTTACTCACCCAAATCCTCCATGATGAGGTCTGAGCCGCCTGAACAGCTGAACACGGGCAGATCTAAGCGGTGAGAGCCGCGGATCAAAGCTGGACGGACGGGCTCGGCGCTTTTGTCTGCGTCGCTCCTGAATAACTTCTTGGACACCGTTATCCGCTAAGAGAACAGGAGGGGAAAGAGGAGGAGGAGGAGGAGGAAGAGGAGAGGGAGGGCGTCCCGTTCCTTTCTCCTGCTCTCTTCCTGTTTAATGCCTACCAGGACTGGAGACCGGAGAAGGCGTAGTTACATGAATGTGGTTACAAGCCAGCAGAATTCCCCCGACACAACACGTCATTCTCAGCATTCCCGCTCCATATTTGGGATAGAAATTAAGGATTTGGAAGTGTTATGAACCGAACTACCAAATGACCAAAACGTGCCGTTAACTGCAGGAAGTATCTGTGAAGTTACAAAGTGTTGGTTTCACCGGAGTGTCCTTCATGGGCGGGCCGCTGTGTGAGGAAGAGCAGCTGGGTTTGCGCTCTTCATCCAACAGCCCCCCTTCAACACTGGCTGCAGATGTCATTTTAGAAAATAAAACTATAAATGACTAATTTATTCATTTCAATTAATCATGTTATTTTTTTTATATATTTAAACTAATAGGCTAAACCACCATGGGAATTAATAAAATAAAGGGCTTAAAAATCATTCAGTTGCATTTTATAACGTATAACCACCCTTTATCTAATGCTCATATAACACAATGTAACGGATATATTTGTTAGCTTCTTTGATGCTCATTTTCATCAATTCCAGTGATATCTTTAAACAAGTTTTGTGACCAGGGAAAAATCTACATGAATCATAGCCAATTTACACTACTCACAAACTGGGAATAGTTGACTTTTTGTAGGTTGTCAGTGTGAACCTAAGATGTATTATACCCTTTATTTGTGAACTTAATTTCACTATCATAGTGCTTTTGAATGCACACATACAACTGTTGAATGTTTACTCATTGTACAACATTGTACTGTTCTCAACAAGGTGAATAACCACACACACAAAAAAAAATCCCCAAAAATGTTTGAACCATTAATGCTCACTAAAAGGGGTGGATTAATGCTCAGGCTAACCTATAGGCTACAGCAGGGGGCCCTACTGGCCAGAAGATCTTTAACCTAAACCCTCTGTTGGCCTATTACAAAAAAATTAAAAACACAGCAGCTAATTGGCCTAATGCAGCCAGACCCCCCTTTACCCAATCTCAAAGAAATATTGGTGATCATCAGTCTGGACTCACTGCAGGCTGCAGAGACTGGAAAATGCTGCACTGTGCTGGCTGTACTGTTTTTGGTTTTATTCTGGTACAGTTTACTTCTGTCTGCCTGCATGTTTCCTGTTTTCTCTCATACAGTATATTCTAATGCATAGGTTTTCACAGATATATAGCACAGATTTGTCAAATTCATGTGGGTATTGTATCATGGCTATAAAATGAGGCCATTATCCAGAGATGAATCTGTGAAATGAGAAACCAGAAATTTATTCCTCAAGTCATATCAAAAAAACTGAATTTGGTATTCTCTCAGCTAGAAAAACTGATTTAGCACATGTAGGTGAACCAGATCCTCTAAAAACCACTTCATCCTCCTTAATTCTGTTTAAAAGCATTTTATCCAGAGGATGCCTCAGGACAACCCATTGGATATATCACAAAATAAGGTGCTGTGAACACGTTATCTTTGGGGTCATGGCTAAAATAAGTTTTGGAACATCAGGGGGCCCACTCACAAAATTAGCCTAGGGGCCCATCATCACCTTAATCCACCACTGCTCACTAAATATTCTGTTGTCAGCTTTTCTTTTAATAAATTACATGAAATTGAAGAATTATCACCAAATTGTTCTAAATGCTCTGCATTCATATAACATCAGAGTAGCATGAACATTTCATATGTTCTGTAAATTTCACTCTAAAGCTGAATATCCTTAACTTTTGTGAGTAGCGTTGAAAGCGATTTGAATGTATCCAAAATAGAAAAGACACATCCTGGACTTTGGGATCGCTTATATGTCTGTCAAGATCAGTAGTGTAGTGCTCTCTGAAGAAGTCGGTATACTCTCATTTGTTTGCCCATTTTTAAAAAAGTTGCCCAAATAAGTGCTTTACGTGTCAGACTTGTGTCATAGTTTCTGATTCATGATCCTATGGTCGCAAAATGTTTATGTGGCCCCAGCCACAACAAAGCCAGTTGTCCATTTGTGAGGACATTCATCCACCTCTGCCTTTGACTCATCAGTCCTCATGCCTAATTCAGAGTTAACCACTTCAGCCAATAAATACTAGCCTGTTAGATTTAAAGAAATATTCAATTCTTTAATTTGAGGTTTTCTGAACTTTACTTCAAAGACTAAGTGGACACATGCAGACAAGTAGAATACAAATCAATATATTTTAGCTTTTGTTTGTTTATATTTTGCTTATTAGGATTTGTAG
>JBBDHI010000023.1:11758813-11769040 GCA_037177115.1 Craterocephalus stercusmuscarum | reverse complement strand
GATGGATGATAAACTCTCCATATGAAAAAGAAGTGGAACATTGAAGTTGAACTGTTAAAACAACAATAAAATTAAATAACATCATAAGAAGATCTCACTGGTAATTCTACATGACACCAGTGATCACTGAATGAATGAGTTTAACGTAGTTGTTAATCATCATTATCCAGTTATGCAGTAGATACTAATCTCAGCAGGGGGGTGGGCTAATGAGATCAATGCAGATTAACTGGAAAAAAAAGGACAAAAAAGAAAATTAAATTCTCATGAAATGACCAAGAGTAGACTACATAACCAGAAAAGGGTGAAAGGCATCTTTGATCTTTGTAAGCTCAGAAACAGCAGAGGGAAAACGCACCATTTATACGAAAAGCCAGACCAACTGTAGCTGGTGCCTGAGGTCTGGCGGTCTGGTTGGTAAATCCACAGTCCCCCAGTGTTTTACTGTCCTCTAGCAACTGATCATCCTGTAGAGAAAGTTGCAGATGTCAGAATATGTTTTTAAAAAAAATAAATAAATAACCAAACAACATGCTCTCTGATTCTTCAATATGTTTCCCTAAACTCACTTTGTAGAGCCGCTGGTCTTCAGGTGGTCTTTTAAGAATTCCTTCAACAATACGCTTCAGCTCATACACCGTGGTGGACTCCTTAGCATCCGTGAAGATGGTGGTCTTGTGACGCCGGATCATTAAGAACACATCCTAGAAGACAATAATTACACAGCTATTTGTCGATGTCGGGGCTCCCGTTTCACATAAGAACTACAGCAAATTAATGATGTGATCAAAAAAGCTACGTTGCTCTAGGGAGACATCACTTATCAGAAAGTATCTTGGCAATAAAACTACTCTGGTGGAACTTTTTAATAGGTATGTAAATTATCAACATTATTTCTGCACCCAAAACTATTAAAAGGCATCTGAATAAAGATAAAGCATTTTATAACAACAAAAACACTTGATCAGATCTGAGCATCTTTAGTTGTTTTAATAGGAGTGGGTTGCTCTTACATTTCCTCACAAAAGAAAAAAATAATCTAAAAAGCCTGTTGTTTTCTCCTCAGACCTAAGCTGTGTTTGAAAACGCCGCACTCTTTGTAACAGCCATTAGTTGATGAATGAATAATCTGTTTGTGAGAAGTGTTGCATATATTGAAATCCAGTACAGAGTTTGAGGGAACCTCAGCTCAGAATTTGCTGACATTATGTCATCATGGCTGTTTGACAATATGTCTAGGATGTTAACAGATAACAGTTCTTCGTATGATTATTTAAAGAATATCTTTTGCTTTAATGCGAGTACTGCGAGTTCTAATCTAACCAGGGACCCGGCATACAAATTACCTTAGCCTTAATTGCATTAAAGTTTGTGTTAACACTTTCCATGGAGAAGTGTAATGGCAATTTTCCTACTAAATTTACCCTGTCAACATGATCAGATTTCATTTTCTAGACTGCAAACTGTTGACCACAAATTGACCCAGTGGACCCCTGTACTGAGGATAAAATTGACATCATACAATCCTTGTGCAAAAGAGAAATTATACACCATTTGGCAGAAATTATACATAACAATTAACAATTTAAAGTGGGGTGAGCTTACCATCACTACCTGATCTTTAAGTTTTTATTTTTAATAACGGTCCTGCCCATTATGTCCAATATATTCTGAATATGCACAAAGCTGTGGTAGGTGCCAATTTAATTATGTCACTTAAAGATTCCACTGCTCCAGTCCTTGAAGGTAACTGGCACTGCCCTGCATGTTTTTAGTTATTGTCTTGCTTCAACATGCTCAAATGAAGCACATCTCTTAAATCCTTTATGTTCAGGTGTTGCACAAGCCTGTCAATGAGCCAGTAATCCGGGCCAGGTGAGTGAAAGCAGGGAAACAGCTAAAACATGCGGGACAGTGGGCCCCAAGGACAGGCACAGAAGAACCCTCTTATACAAAACTACTAATCAATTCTACATGACACTGATGATCAAAGACTGAATGAAAGAGTTAAAAGAGTTTTGGATTATTATCTGCTGCAGCAATGTGATTACTTTCTCTGAAGCCCAAATTTTAAATTAAAATAGAAACAGATGCACAATGGTACAGAAGCGTTAGATTTGTTGACTCAGCAAGGAAAATGTGAAATTATTAATGGTCACTTAAAACCTTAGTTAATCGTTTCTCCCCTGATAAGACGGTCACTATAAAGTTATGCTGAAAATGGACTAATTTCTAGCCGAAAATAGCCAAAAAGGAGAAAAACAACAACAACTACGTGTTGTTACAGATTCCGAGGGAGAATTCCTAAATCACCTCTCGGTAATTCAACAGAAACAATGTAGATACGGGTAATTCATTGATAAGGTAGTAAATGATAGCGACAAGATCCAAAGCATAAATAGCTATGAGCTATCGAGAAATAAGCCTTGGAAATCAAATCAAAATAAGGTCAAACAGCCAAGGTAATAAACGTTTTGAGTTGGAGAGTTGTATAACAATACGTTAAAATAAACAGATAAGCTTGTTGAGTAAGTTTAGGTGGCGAACGATACGTCTCCAAGATTAGCCATGCTAAGCTACCTCGTTAGCAATACCTACAGTTATAGATTGGAAAGCGAAGCTAACACTTAGCTTTAGCAGGCTAACAAAAACAAAGTGAAATTAACATTTCTGTAGCCTTAGCGACTTGGAGGACATCACTGAACGCGAATTTGGGATTTTTATAAAGATTAATGTCACAAAATAAATGATAAAGAAATAAATAAGTTACCATTTCAACTGATCAGCTAGCTAGCCAGTTACGCCAGCCCTTTGAGTTGTGCAGTAGAACCCCTGACTGCACTGCTTGCGGATTTTAAGCAATCAACGTAAGCACTGTGAATTCATCAAAGGTAGCTACGCATCGCAGAGTATTTTTTTCAGAATTTGGCGCGAGGTAATAGCAAGCCTGGAATATGCGCGCAGTGTTGGATACAGCGGATTTCTGAAACACTTCGTTTTGAAAAACGCCGTTTAAACTGGATTATGGTCGGTGAGATAAAGGTATTAATGACACTCAACGCTGAAGTTTAAGTTACATTTAGTTATTTCCAGGGCTATTAGGGACGTTCTGTGTTTGTTGTTGGACCGCCCTTGCTTCATGTTAGCCAACAAGTATTTTTCTGCGGTGACAGTTGTCAATGCTACTAATGTAAATATTATAATTGCTTGGAATACTGTTAATCATCCATAGCGAAGCCAAAGAGGTAACCGCAAATGAAGTATATTGCTAGAGACTGACATTCCCTATGTTTACTTTTTGCAATTGACTCTTATAGCTGTCACCAAGGGTGTACACTCATAAAACAGTGGACTCATGGGCAGAGGTATAGAAGAGGCACCCCTCATTTAGTAAATTGGATCAAAACAACAAGGTCAAAAGATTTGCAAAATTACAACAAACCATACTGATGTGATTTGCAGTTGTTTTGTATTCCCCCATCCATATGTCTGAAATAATTTCTTCTCCCACATCAATGTGTAATTGTGCATCACAATTTTGATATCTTTTAATTTCACTGTTACCATTTAAGCTCTTGTTAATTGTGCTAAGTGGTTATTTTTTCGTATTGTTTATTTTGCAAACAGTTTTTTAATCACTTTGTAGCTCATTTTTTTGTTATCTCATGAAGATCTTGTGTGTGTTCCTCGTGAATATGAATCTTTTTTGGCTTTATTTTGGTCTATTTGCTCCTTGTTTTTCATGACATTTCATTTTAAATCTCCATGAGATGCTAATTCTGTTTCTAGAAAAAGACCAGAAACCCTGGACCTGTTCTCAACAGGTCTGTTCTCTAATCTATCAATACTTGTTAAGCCTGTTGTTCAGCAAAAAAAGGTTCTCATCAAAACTTCAAGAAGACTGTAAAAGGCACAATTCAGACAAAACCTCCAAAACCAGTTAAACAAGATGTTCAAGATGACTTATCCTTTGAAAGACGAATGTCATGAAGTGTTCATAAAAGTTTCTGGCTCATTTAGCTTATCCTTTATAAGGAATAAATTGGTGCCTCAAACACTGTATTAGAAGAATTTCCCAACATAAACATGAGTATTTCCTAACAGAAGAGTAATGTTTTTTTAGCAAGTATTGCAGAAAAGAAGAACACTGACTGCACGATATTGGAAAAAAACTGGTATGCATTGCAATATTTTCTAACCCTGCAATATACTTTGCGATACTGCAGTATGAAAAGATACGATAATTTTCAGAAGATGACTTGAGCAGCATTTTAAGTTCTACTGCTCTCCTGCCATCTTGTTGACAATGAAACTCACCTTCACTCTTTGTAAATGTTGCAAGTCTGGCTTTTGTCTGTCAGTTGTTCTTATTGTTATCTCTCATAGTCTGCTTTGAGTCTGTGAGAAGCTGAGCACGTTTTGTTTTCTTATGTACAAACGCGAACGTGTTTTACCACAAAACGTTTGTGCACAATGTGTGTCAGGTACCTTTAAAAGTAAATAACACAGTAAGTTAATTTGCCTTCTACATTGTGAATTGACCTGCAATGTGACTATTGCACAAATACATTGCGATAATGAGGCTCAGACAACATATTGTGCAGCCCTACTGAAGAGCAACTTTACGAGATTTGGCCGTGATGAATATCAAAAGTTTTTTTTTTTTTTATGTTGCAGCTTGCTGTCTTCGTAGAACGGATCTGAAGAAATCCCCACACAATGTCGATTGCGGTGGAAACCACAGCGTCCAGAGTGTCTCTCCCTCTCCCGGCTCACTTCTCCCATGCAGAGCAGTCCTTCTCCCTCAAAAAGCGCCGGCTCCCGTTTTCTTCATCATCTGGGTCCAACTCCCCCTGCTCTTCCCCTGGTAGACTCTCACACTCTCTCCCTCCGCTGCCACCATCGAAGGGATGCCCCCCTCTGAGCAGGATGTTCCACCACCATCCATCTCCGTGGACACCCTTGTCCCATTCCCTTAGTAAATCCCCCCCTCCAGATTCTGTGTATGATCCCAGTAAACATAAGTCCTATTTCAGTCAGTGTTTCACTAATTTGGGCCTCCTGGGGAGAGGATCCTTTGGAGAAGTCTACAAGGTTAGCAAGAGAAAGATTTATGTGTGTTGTTTGTAAAAGTGGCTTATACATATACTCTCCTAAGAGTTCCTTTACATTAAGGAAACTGGAAATTCTACATTTAAAGCACCAGAATTTTGTGGAAAAGTTGCATAAGATACTCAAGTTGATAAGTTATGTGAGGGGCTAAAATTAAAATGTAAAGATTTATGGTTCCTTATCAAATGTTGTAGCATTTGGGTTCAATAGAAAGTTCATTTGCACACCAATATGTGCCCAAAACATCTTCAGCGGTGCAGTTCCTCAGCGGTAAAAGCTTACAATCTGATGCAATCATCTCTGAAATCCTTCTTTTCTTACTGCGACCATGAATGTCAGGTGTTGATGTGTTAATACAAGAGAAGACTCAGGCAGTTTGTGTCTTCTTCTAGGTACAAAGCAACAAGGACGGCCGCCTGTATGCAATCAAGCGCTCTGCTCAGCGCTTCCGGGGTAACAGTGAGAGGAACCGGAGTGTGAGGGAAGCCAGGAACCATGAGCGCATTTGTCCTCATCCTCACATCCTCAATTTTGAGGCAGCATGGGAGGAAGCCGGAAGACTGTACATTCAGACAGAGCTGTGTAGCACCAGTTTGCTGCTCCATGCAGAGAACAAGCCTCCTGGTCCAGGTTTGTCAAAAACAGAAAAAAAGACAGACAATAAAATGGGATGTTTCCATATATATAATTTACATACTTGTATTTTTGTTTGATGCCTGTCCAGATGAGCCTGCGGCATGGTCCTACCTGTGCGACCTCCTCTCTGCTCTACAGCACTTGCACAGTCATGGTTTTGTGCATTTGGACCTCAAACCTGCCAACGTGCTCATTACAAAGTCTGGCCGTCTCAAGCTGGGGGACTTTGGCCTTCTGCTGGAGCTCAAGCAGCTGAGCGCGACGCCCACGGAGGGGAAAGTTAAGGATGACGTCCAGGAGGGAGATCCTAGATACATGGCTCCGGAGCTTCTCCGTGGAGAATATGGACCTGCTGCGGATGTTTTTAGGTACCCACGTAAAAAATGAGAGGAGGAAAAGATAAGTCATTTAGTCTGAAGTTTAAACATTTCTGTTTTCGTACATAGTTTGGGTGTTTCTATTCTGGAGCTTGCCTGTAATATTGAGGTTCCAAACGGTGGCGAAGGGTGGCAGCAGCTCAGACAAGGCCATCTTCCTTCAGAGGTGACCAATGGTACGATCTTTTTTTTAATATATGTTTGTATTTGTAAAAAAAGAAATGTGTTTTAATGTTTCAACCTGTGTTTGAAGGCCTGTCTGTTGAGCTACAGTCAATCCTAAAGATGATGTTGGCCCCACAACCCTCCGAGAGACCGACTGTCTCTGAGCTTCTCACACTTCCCTCTGTAAGAAAACACAGGTGGAAAAGGCGCATTTACCTTCTGGCTGCTGAGACCATGTTGACTCTGACCTCCCTGTGCCAGGTAATTGTTGCTGCTGGTTTGACTAAATAAACGTACGAAGCGCAGAGATTTGCTAAGATTAACTCGGTGTCGCGCCCACAATCACCAGCCTTGTAATATTTTTCTGTTTTATCTTCCTTCACAGTTGGTGGTGTGTTTTGGGTGCAAACTCTTGTCATCCATTCACTTGCCCTTCCTGCCCCAGTGGAATAAGCCAGTGCCCCGCACACCTCCTAAGGACAGCTGGGATGCAGATCTAACACTGCCACTCAGTAACATGCATACAGACCAACGGAGTCCAGAGAACGATGACGTTTTTCTCCATCACACACACCCAGAAATCTCACCCTCTTTCTTGCACAGGTAGAGTCATTGCTTTAATAGGATGGTGTTATTACAGGCGCTCGGAAAATTAGAATATGCTGTATAAGTTGTTTTACTCAGTCAATTCAACATAAAAGGTGAAACCAACACATTTTATGTACCAAGTATAGACGCAAGGTTTTACTTTCAGAGGCCTGACAATTTTATATTTAAAATCAATTTGTTATTGATTTCAAGAAATATTCTAATTCTTAGAATTTTTTATTTTGAGGTATTCTGAAGCTGCAAATCGTTATCTTCAAAATATAAACAAATAAAAGAAATATATTGATTTGCATACTATTTGTCTATATATGTGCATTCAATCTTTGAAGTTACAGAAATGCATGCACTTATTCAGGATATTCTAATTTTCTGAACAGTATCTGTTACTTAACTTCAAACTTGCACATATATAGACAAATAGTATGCAAATCAATATATTTGTGCTTATATTTGTTTATATTTTGCTGATAGGGATTTGCAGCTTCAGAAAACCTCAAATTAAAAAATTCTGAGAATTAGAATATTTCTTGAAATCAATGAAAAAATGAATTTAAATACAAAAATATCAGGCCTCTGAAAGAAAACCTGCATCTGTACTTGGTACATAAAATGTATTGGTTTCATCTTTTATGTTGAATTGCCTGAAAAAAACAACTTTTCCAGCATTTTCCCAGTAGCACCTGTATTTGTGTCTAAAGGCAAAATAGATACATAATCTTCTGGAAGATCTATTTGGCCTCTTTCTTGCTTCAACTTGGAGATAATTTGGTTCGTCCTTGGAAGTTCCTCCTTAATTATTTTGCTTCTCTGCTTTCTTACAGGATCAAATCTAGACTATCTGTGGAAAGCACATCCACTCCTCTCCCAGGTTCACCAATAGGCGCCCATCAAAGTCCTGCCAACACCTCCACTTGCTCAGTTCTAGGTGACTGGTCCACCTCTAAGTTGGCTGTGACCCCCTCCAGCATCCATTCGAATGGCTCCCGCCACACCCTCACGCCCAGCGCGAGCCCCATACACAGCGAGCGACATACGGGCTCCTCAGCCAGCAGGTCCTCAGAGCGATGTCATCGCAGCTGGCTTCAAACAGAAGAGGCTTTAACGCGACCCGGCTTTGAACCAAAAAATCTGCTCAGTCTGTTCGAAGAAACAACTCTTGAACTGTAGTTTTCGGAGTGCGAAACTTCCTTTTGCATTTGTGGACCAAAGTTTTCCTTCTTTTTGATATGTGAGAGAAGAAGGGCCCATTGCATGATATTTACTATTTACTTTGCATGAACAGTTGCATGTAGTATTTGTTCTCCATCAGCTTCTTTTAATGAGTATTTGAGAAGTGGTGGATTTTGGGAAAATGTTTGAATATATAACCAGACTTCACTGCACTTTTTTATGTTTGTGTAAATGCAATCTGTTGCTGAACTGCCATGGCTCAGTTTATATTTGAATAAGTTATAAGAAACCTTTCAGACTCTGAGTAATTTAGCTTGTGAGTTACAAAAGAAAGACAAAAGTAAACGAAATGAAAATTTGTGATATTGTGATATACTTGTTGTGATCATAAAACAACACAAAACACAAAGATGGCGTGTGCAGTTTGTCTTCTTTTCCCTTCTACCACCAGGGATTTCAATCTGAGACTTAAATCAACAGAATTAAAGTAGTTTTGCTATGTTGTTACCACTAGATGGCGCTCATACTGCAGTCTGCATGAAGGCACAGTTTGAGATTATGTGTTATTCACTGGGCTTCTTTAATAATTTTTTTTTAAACTAGCTAAAATCTGATTATTGACTGCAGAGAAATCCCAAGCATAGATGTGCCAAACACACAGTTTAAAATAATTTTCAAAGGTGCAGCTAATCGGCTTAACTACTGATCTTAACAGACTGACAAGGAGCTGAAACCAGATTTAAAGCACGCTAATTCCACTATTGCGCTAAAAAGGATCAGAAAGCGAAAGCAGAGCCTCCATTTAATGAAGATGCCAGTTATTTTTATAATGATTTGCTAACAAGCAGTAGCTATATTTTAAATCACTAAACCTAGAAACCCCTCATGCTGCTTCATGATTGCATTATGAGTCTGGTTGTATTTGGGCATCGAAATGGCAAAGAAAAGGGATTTTAGAAAAATGTGGCCTGACTCATGCTCAGGTGCCTGGTGTCTGGCAGACCCCTGTCCCCCTGATTGTAGCCTTCCTCTGCCTCCTGGGCAGGCGAATGACTGCTGGTGCTCGGACTGTATTCATATCCTACAAGGGGGCACGGACTCACAGAATACTTAGCACACGCACACATATATAAATTTCTGAACATTGTGATCATGGTTTTTGCAGTTTTCCACCCTAAGTTGTTCCTGATGATTTTCTGCTATGATTTCATATGGGCTACAGGGGGTTTAATGTTTAAATGTGTAGTAGCTGGTTGTCTTTTTCTGTTCAGATAGCACAGTTAGGGTTGTTTATTATATTCTGTTTCCCTCTCTCTATTCTTCCCTTCTGTCTTCTGTTCCCCTTCTCCCTTCTGTTGTTCCTACAGTGCGGTCTATAGTGTAAATCTGACAATAAACAAATCTGAAAAGGAAAACAAACACAAAATAAACAAATAGTTTATCTTAACTTAATAAATTTGTATGGGACCAAATCACAGCCAGACTGTCATTCTGCTGTCATGATGCTGGAAAGAACAGGTTGAAAGTCAAGAGAGACCCTGTGGCCAGAATTTCTGAATTAAGAGACCTAGAAAAAAAGGTAATTGCTTCTTTTTTCATGATAATTAATAAGCCAGTTCCACAGGACTGGTGAAACTATTACAGTTCCTCCCTTATTGTGTTTTTTCATCCTCACGCCTTCTGTTAATGGGTCATGGATTTTTCACTGTGTGAGAAAGCACACAGTGATCTCCAACTTGAGATAAATGTGTTTGGTGAAAGGACTATAATGCCTATTTTTGTTTTGACTCCACACCTTGAAACAAACATAAACTTTTAGAGATACTATGTGTCTGTAGCAATGGAGTAGTGGCCCCAGCAATCACCATATTTAACATCTTTATCTGAAGCTGTACCAACATCTTTGACTGTGGATGTGGAGTCCATCCTCATGCCTGATTTCACACAAATTCAGATGTCACTGTTCTAAAACAGATGATTCAAATGAGCTAGATCTCCCCAACAAGCATCCTTGTGTAGTTGTGAATTACTTTTATGTAAAATAATTTATTTAGTATAAAAACCATAAATATAATCCAACTTGATGAAATATTATAAACGTGAGTTTTTGTTTTTATTTAACACAATAAATACTTTTTAGAGGATCAACTCTAAGAAC
>JBBDHI010000023.1:11740975-11754779 GCA_037177115.1 Craterocephalus stercusmuscarum | reverse complement strand
GGAACGCTCGGAAAAGACAAAAACAGGTATTTAAGGGCTTAAAAAAGTGGATTTTGCATGATATGTTCCCTTTAAGAAAAAGCTGCACTGTATTTGTATTGTAAGTTGCAGACTATGTGAACTGGCCAGAATCTTCACATACAAGGTTTCATTTTCCTTTTTAGTAGATGGCGTTGTCACAATTTTGTTAGTCTTTCACCACTTAACACACCTATAAACAGGACCTGAAGGTTGTCAATCAGCCAAGGGACCAATGCCAGACAGATATTCTCTATTATGAAGCTGCACTGTAAGAATCTGAATTTGTATCTCTGCAGCATTATTTCAGCACGCTATTTGGCCAATTATTAGATATACTATCACTGAATTTAACACCTAGTCAAGCTCATAGTGGAATCTTTTCAGATGTGGCATTAGCTCGAGAAAAGCCCTTGCTCTGCAACTGTACCATTGTTTATTTTTGACCAATCAAATTTTTATCCTGTGACCCAGGTTAGGAAAATAAATCGGTTATTGTTTACTTGGGATGCTGCTGCATTGTACAGCTTTAAATCATGGCTGCATCAAAATATACTTCATTGATCATGAGAAAGTTTCCCCCTCACATCCTTGTCTTGCAGGATTAGCTAAATCTGCTTATAGCAGACATCTAAGTCTAACGTAACATACAGGTTGGATACATTTCTGACTCATGGTACCTAAAAACTATTTTTTCTAGTTAATCCATTTAATTCAGCAATTTAGTAAATAGTTATCAGAAACACCTTTTTTAAGATAAAGTGGCTTATTCATGATTTTTAATGGCCTTACAGTTGGAATATTGTCCTCCTCTGTTTCATTTTACACATCTGTACCATGATGGGTGATCATTTGGCATTATATATGTGTGTGTGTGTGTATAAAATGTTGTCCATCGACAATGAAATATTCACAGTCCTGGGATTACAAGGGATCCAGGTACTGAATATGTACCTAAATATTTGGTAAATCAGCCACCCATGATGTTCAGTGTCAACATCTTCGATATGTTCATTATGTACTGGATTCACTGGTAATTGGATATCTGAGGTTAACATAATATTTGTCAGAATTTGTTTGTTTGTTCTTGAGGTGGCACTTGAGGGGCCAAATATTAGGTTTTTCATCTTAGTTTACCTTCGGCGTCTGCTACAGTACAGTTCTGTTATAACCAGGAAACCTTAAATTTGCTTCCTTCTCAGTTGTGACTTCCTGTTTCTCTCAGTCAGCAGCTTCTTTCTTGGTCTGGCAGTTCGTCAATTAGCAATTAGCATTAGCAGAATCATTAGAAGATCAAGGTTTATTATTTATTTACAAACCGGTCATATTTGACTGATTTCTTTGTCACGTACAGATTGTGTTCCTGTTTCTATTATATACATGTCAAGGATAAGCAAAAAAATCTGATCTGCATGATTGATTGCAGACTAACTGCTTATTGTTGAATATTTATTTCCCATTTAAAATGAGTTTGCACAGCAGAAGCAATAAATGAACTTATTACGATCTCAAATGGCTCCTTCAATTACTTTTCAATCAAATCCCTCAAGTGTGTTCATGCACGCTTGGTACATGGCTTGATCTGTTGTATCACCTTACATGCCTCCTGCTCATGGGTTTAATATTTACTCTATGATTTATTTGGGGTGAGTAATATTATATGGGTTGCATGTGTGAGGAGTTAGCGCACACAGTCTCGACTTAACTTAAGGATCCAGCCCTAATGTAATCCAATGACAAACCCGTCCCAGGGCCCTTGGATTCTTAAGGTGTTAACGCACTCTATGTTTTATACAAACCAGTACACGGCTACAAACATTTGATAAGGGTTCACATGGTTGCGTTTAAGAAACAACAGGTCTTGTGCAAGTTATATATCGGGTGCCATGTTATTTAAAAACCAGAAATTTGCATGTATTGACAAATTTAACTTTATGCTACACCTGATTCTCAAAACCCCTAACTATTTTGTCAAAGCTTCACAAATCTTTTAGAAATTGAAGCAACACTCAAACCCATGTTACCTCAAAATGGATTCTTTCCACCAAAACAACAGAGTGCATGCTGTTTTATATTCTGTTTTATATCTGAGAGTGCATCAGTTAAACAATGTGGTAAGATAACAACAACGATGATGTGTTTATGCATGTTTGGCTTCGTGAAGTCATGTTACGTCACGGAAGAAGGGGTGCGGCATATTTAGACAAATGGATGAAGAAGGTGTGATCTGTAGTGGGGGAGGCGTTAATGTTCCTAATTGTCCAGCATTCTCCTGTACACAGTGCACCATAGTTTTTCTTCTTTTTCTATAGATGTTATTTGTAATTTTCTGACTATTTTTTTTAATTTAGTGGATGCTACTGGAACTTCCTTGTCCTTGATGACCACAGCTGCCTACTGGACCTCCTCTTGTGCTGCATCAACCTTTATGCCATAGAAATTGTATATAATGGCACATAATTGAAATGATACTGCAACTGAGTGTGCGCAGGAGCTAATTGGTAATCTGGGCAGGTGGACAAAGAGCAAAATTACGAGTTTTGCAAAACTGGTTATATATTTGAATGGCAAATAAAAAGCATAGTACTAAACAGTTTTAAGCCATTTTGTTTATTAAAGAGCTACAACTTTCCAGTATTTGTGTAAAGTTCCAAGTTTTGTGTGTGTATTGAGAAAATCGTTTTTATTGTGTAAAATGGAAGCAGTCAGTCGGGTTTAGCCTGTGATAGCTGTTGAACACGTGCACGCGCCTCTGCCAGGCTCACCACGCATAATAATGAAAAGTGGGTGCCAAAGCAAAGTTAGAAAATAGTGTGTTTAAACTGAAGGAAAACGCACAGTAGCAGACTAAAACCGAAACTGGTAGCGATTTTCTCCATGACAATAGTTTTAATTGGTCGAACCCTGAGCATGTATAGTGTTTGTGCCGTTGACGTGGAGCTGCCCTTACCTTCCGTACCAGGAAGCAACTGACACACACTCATGGAGGAAACTGCAGCCGACACTTAGGAAAGGTGAGTAAACAAGAGCCATGTGGATGTGAGAAACTTTCTCGCTTCCCAATTTTTCAGTTTGGGGCATATTTTACTACCAGAAGCTGATATTGAGCCATAGCTGTCCAAGAAACTTTACCCGCCGCAAAATAACTGGCGAGCTATTAATGGCGGTCTGTTTGGCATGTTTCCAACATGATGGATTAAACTACCATTGTTGGAGAGGGACTTCTTGGTTTAAAATGCGTTATTAATTAGAGATGTGGAGGGAAATTCTTGTACCAAAAACAGAAACGCCGCCTATATCCGGTAAACACTGTTCACATCGCTATATGAACGCACTACAAACAAACGTATTCACAGCGGAAATTAGATACGGAAGTATTCATTAGTTTCTGTTCAGTCATTCTTCTCTGTGGCAGGTCCCGGTTTGGACTCTCTGCAATGTTGAAATGAAGATTGATGGAAAAGTTCTCTGCTACTTTGAATCTTGCAACTCACCTGTGGACAAAGAGGGTTACCTCTGCAAAAAGGTATAAAAAGAACTTTCAGTTTTGTTTATTGAGTGTTTTTTTTTTTTAATTAAGTACATTTTCAAATAGATTAAATGAGGGGCAAATGTGCACAACAGAACAGATAAGGAAACATCCACCTTCTTATATTACTGCTTATTCTGAAAGTTTATATGCTGTCTTATAGGACTTATAATAAGTAAAGCTAACAAACAAAATAGATCTGTGACATTAAACCTGTCACCAAAGCACTTATTGTCTGAAGGCACACATAAGTGTGTAAGAAACCTTAGAAGATGAGGAACTTATAAATGACTCAGTATAACCACAGACTGTCTTGCAGGGTGAGATAAAGACTTCCTATCAGAAGCGCTGGTTTGTGCTGAAGGGGAACCTCCTCTTCTACAAGGATCGGCCGGCAGACCGGGACCTGATTGGGGTCATTGTTCTAGAGGGCTGCACCGTCCAGCTGTGCGAGTCCGAAGAGAAGTTTGCTTTCTCTCTGGTTTGGAGCGAGCCTGGGCTGCGGACGTACAAGCTTGCTGCAGAGGACCAGGCCAGTCAGGAGAGCTGGATCAAAGCCCTGTTGTCAGCCAGCCACAGCTACCTGGCCCTGCTGGTGATGGACATGGAGAAGAAGTACAGAGGTGAGGCCCAGAGGATGAGTGCTTTTTGTCTCTGTGGGGAAAGAGAGAGACCTTTGTTCTGTGAGAGGCGTTGCATCATTGTTTACAGCCTCATCACATACCGTGTACACTGTGGTACAGAGCATACAAACATTAGAATCTCATTGCATCTGTCAATTTGATTATGAAACTTAATCATAGAAACCGGATGAAACAGGAAAGCTTTGTTTTGAATGCAAATGTTTGCTTTATTGGAGGGTTATTTGTTTTGTATGCAAGTTTAACAGCTAAAATAACAAAATCAGTTAGCATATTAAGAGTTCAAAACACTCTTATTCAGCTCAAATAAACAGCTTTTATGTGGAGATTTTATTTCACTTATATTCTAATAGATTTTAAATGCTTTTTACTTTTCAGCTTTGCATTGTTTTGTTCACCCGTCTCTCCTAAATCTCTCTTCAGATGCATTAGGTGCTTTTCCCGATGAACCACGCAGAACTTTCACAATGCCAAATTTCAACATAGCAGAAGCAAACCGCTCAGCAGCATGTCAGAGCTCACATGCTTCAACGTTATATCCGTATCTTGGACAAGCTGCGGGAGCAGGGCCCGGTCTGAGCTCCAGTCAACTGCTTCAAGCTGAAACCATTTCGTGGTCCGGATCATCAAAGAGATCACCTAAACTGTGGTCCAAGAGGAGCACAAATGTGGTGCCTGCTAGCACCCCTGGTCTGCCTATGTCGGAGTGGTCAGGCTTGTGTTTAGACGCCCAAGAAGATTTTAGTAAATTGCACGAGGATTTTGGAAAGGAGGTAAAGGAACTGATTGCTGATTGGTTGAACAGAAGACGTGGTGCTGAAGTTGTTCAGGAAGACAATCTAATAGATTTTGGGTAATAAATGTGAAATTAGCTGTGTCTTAACTTCAGTTTGAAAAAGAAGTTGTATTATTACAAAGCTGAAATGTTAACATTAACTGTTTTATTAAGGTATATTTCATATTTTCATTGTTCAAGAACATACCTTTTTTAAACTTGTTTCTTAATCAATAAATGATTCATTATTCCAGTGCTGCAGTTGTTCATTATCAACCCTTTCACACAAGAAAATGTTAATAAGATATGTTAGTGTTGCTATGTTCAGGTTAATGTTTAGGCAGTTTGATGTGAAACTAACCGTGTGTGTGTTTTCTTTCACCTTAACAATATTTTTAGTTATATAACGTGTCCAACAACTGACAGCTACATAGAAAAGTGATTCATTTTATATAGCTGGGTCAAATAAGACTCAAACTCTTTTTCTAGTGTCACAGTCCATAAAATCCCTGAGTGCTTGAAGGAACATGTCGCTGTGAAACTTTTTTTACCCTTGGAAATGTTGTCAAACAACTTTTTGTGTGCAAAAGTTTAACATTATGCAAATATTTCACTAAATAGATAGTAATTTACAGTACCACTCTAGTGTCTGTACTGTGAAACTGCAACAGTTTGCATTGGTAACCAACAAATCAGTTACATGTTTTTACTGAGACTTCATTGTCAGTAAGTGAAATGATTTCTTCATGTGGTGTTTTGTTACGTCTTCCTGCACAGACACCAACTGATGATGTTGTTCCTACCTAGTCATACTGACAATTTAGTAAAATTAATCAACACCTGCCCAGCAGCTAGTTAGAATTGTCCATTTTAAACAAAATGTAGATAACTGAAGCACAAACTTTTGCTAAAAATGTATTTTGAATCGACTTATTGACAGAATAAGTTAAGAGGGTTGCAAGACTTTATTGGACATTTTGAAATGTGTGATATAAGATTTAAAGAAAGACATTGATGCTGTTTACAAAGTTCAATAACTTATTGATCAAATGCTATCGGTGCCTTGCGTCCAGTTGTGTCCATCATGCAATTTAGATCAATGATTGGGCTAAAAAAAAAAAAGACTAGCAGTTGTTTGGGAGCAAAGCGGACCAATAAGGTTGAAGTCTGGTAAATTTTAGTTGAGAGTCAGAATGACTAAGAAAGAGAATGGTGGGGGTTAGCAGAGCTATTTCAGTCTGTACAGCTGTCTTGTTTTTATGGTGTTTGACTTTGCTCGGTCTTTCTCTCTGTGTCTCTTCACCTTCAAGCCCATATCAGTAACCTGATTGTAGCTGAAATTTGTTTACTTAGATATGTCATCATAAAAAAAAGCTCCCATATTTTAAGAATTTGGTCATATTATGCCACCTGAAATATTTCCCCTGCAAGTATCGCTTCACACTTCTGCTGAATCCCAATACATGCCGTAGCTGTACGGTGGCCTGATTGATGGCCGCCTATGGAGCTCATATATGGAGTTACGTGGGTGGGTTACTGTCCTCCTGTTCTAAAGCTGGGAACCTCCAGGAGCAACCAAAATTAGTGCATCCATGGTAAGAAAGCTGCTCCTTTAGACGAATCAGACTTATTAGTTTCCCACCACATATGTGTCTTATCACCTATGAGAAGGTGCTATAAGTCCTCGCAGTAAATACAACCGTGAAGCATCTATTATATGACAAAATCATCAAATATCAGCACAAAAGGCAACACCCCGAACTCTTAAAATGTGTGACATTATGGAACTATACAGGCTCTGGTTCAGTAAAATATGTATTTTTTTTTATCTTTCCTGTACAATTAAACTTTTAAACCTCCTGTGTGTCTGTCTGAGAGGGATTTCCTCGCACCATTTGTCAGTATTATAGAGCTGTTTGCATTTCTCAGTAGTGCATGGTCAGTAGCAGCTTAGTTGTCAAGTGTCATCACTGGAGCTGAACCAGTGTCCATCCGCCAACTGATTTCAAGTTTCATGACTGTTTATATACTCTGATGTGTTAGTGGGCACAAACCTCAGACCTATCACTTATACAGCTGATGATTTTAGGATATGTTTAGAGGAAACACATGTTGGGCACCGAGCAGCTCAAGAGTGTTGATTATTAGAAAGCAGCTCTCACGTCGGCTGCAGGGTTAAGTGTCCCATTTGTATTTGTATTAAGGGAGTAAATCTGCCAGGTCCTTTTCATCACACCACCGGACCTCCTCTCACAAAGTTAACGGGATTAGTCACAATAAAGACAAAGAAAAAAAAGGTATTGGGGCAATTTAGTTGCCCCTCAGTGGCTTCTGTGCATCAGTTTGGCCTTATTAGTCCACAGTTGACATAAAGTCAGGGCTGTCTGTTGGCATTGAATTCACCTCATTCCAAGACTCCTGCAGCCTATTTTGGAACACCAGTAAGCTGATCTGCAAAGCCACCTTCTCACTCCTCCCTGTTTCTCTTACTCTCCCTCAGCTCTGCTTTCCTGCCAAACCTGATGGTGTGGCTAAAGTTAGCCCCTGTGGGCTAGTATATAAGGCCCCAAGGGGCCAATACATACATGTCAGTCACATCGGCTTGGCGTAGGCTTCTCTTCTTGACCACCAACAACTCCACAAACTTGAGAGATGGTGAGTGTGGCCACATTCCTTGGAATAAAAGTCTCTAGGATCTCTTCTCAACTTAAAAAGCTGATGAGATGCGCATCACTGATACGATTTCTATGTGGACTATCAACATCCCATCAAGTCAAATTGTCTCTTTAATCTAGTCTCCCGCTTCTGGATCTGGACCCAGTGCTAATGTTTTCTGGCTTGAGCTAATGTTTGGCTATAAGACAGAATCATGATGAAACACTGAAATTAAGTTTATGTGGGGAGCATTGCTTTATTGTTTGCATCCCCCCAATCAATTACTACGTAATTACGTAGTAATTGATTCAGTAAGCTTAATCAAATTTTCAAAAAAATAATTTTAATTGATTAATAGTTTCAGAAAATATTTTAAATAGAAAAAAATAACTTCAAAGCAGTTGAGGACCTATGGTTAGAGCTGCCGTTGTGTTTTTTAGAATAAATTCCATGGTTAGCACTCTTTTGGGTCTTTTTGCTTGTCTGTTTTTGGGGATTTTAAAAAAGATTTTGCCAGATTCTGTGCGGTTTACGTCTTGCATGCTTGAAATGTGTTTTACCTTTTATCGTCTCCCAGGCACCCAAGAAGGCCAAGAGGAGGCAGCAGCAGGGTGAGGGTGGATCCTCCAATGTGTTCTCCATGTTTGAGCAGAGCCAGATCCAGGAGTACAAGGAGGTAATATTTTCTTCATCACACCTCGCACATAAAGAGTTCTGGTAGCTTCATTTGACGTTTTTGTTATTCTCACATCTCCGCGTATCATTTGACCTCGTGGTAATGTAAGAGGGCTTCTGAATGATGTAGATCCGATAAGTGTGGCCGCATGTTGGCAAAAATGCCGTCATCAGCATGGCAGGACAGTAAATCTAAGCTTTTACAATGACACGCGCAATGCCTTCCCTGTGCTGGCTCGGTAATTCTCCTTGGAGACACTTGCTCTGTGACTCCACTGGAATGCAGCCCAACAGCTGGTGGAAAGTCAAATTAATCAAAGCAGGAAAGAGGGGCTTAAAGCAAAAATAGTAAAAAAAAAAAAAAAAAGTTGATGTCTCTTGGTCTAAAGATGAGTCTACACTTGGACATTACGACGTGTAGCAGATTGTTCATTTACACCATCAGTCATTTCTGTGATTTTCCTACATGCTAGTGACATACCGAGGCAACAGTAGCTCAGTCATACCCTTTGGAGGTCTCGAAAGGTGAAAGAACATTGGTAACGTGGTCAGAAGATTCAGTCACAAGGCAAAAGGATGACAGCTGTAATCAATACCTTCTCCTTAAATGTCGCAAAGGGCTTGTCTCACATTCCAAAACCATTTTAACACCTTAGAGACACAAGTGGCCAACCAGCTGCCAAGTCCTAAAAGGATTGCAATGCCATCTTTGGTTTCACTGGGTAGTATGCGCGGCTATGTGGCAAGAGAAGTGGATAACAGCTACACATTTACACGCTTATGTTGGCAGACTGTCTCCCACTTACGATCACGATTAACAAGTCTTATTACATGAGGTTGGTAGAAATGTGAGAGTCCCTTACTTTATCGTTTATCGAATGTGTGACCGAGCAATACACGAAATACACAGCTTTGTTTTTTTTTTCCATAATGTTTGACTAATCCCTCTTTTCTTCCCACTCTTTCTCTGGAAGGCTTTCACAATCATCGACCAGAACAGAGATGGCATCATCAGCAAGGACGACCTCAGGGACGTGCTGGCCACCATGGGCCAACTGAATGTGAAGAATGAGGAGCTGGAGGCCATGGTGAAGGAGGCCAGCGGCCCCATCAACTTCACCGTCTTCTTGACCATGTTCGGCGAGAAGCTGAAGGGTGTGTATTCAGTCCTCCCTTGCCTTGACTGGTTTCTTCTCTTACATTACCGAAAAATGATCATCTGAACAATTATGATCAGGATTTCATTCGTTCTGTCTCATTTTTATTTATCAGAGACTAATTGACTTTGGTTTACTCTTAGGTGCTGATCCCGAGGACGTTATTGTGAGCGCTTTCAAGGTCCTGGACCCTGAGGCTACTGGCGCCATCAAGAAGGAATTGTAAGAGCGTTCACCTTTATCTTGTATCACAAATCGGTTTACAGCACGTTTCACATTTATTTTCCTGCCTTTCCCCTCTCTAGCCTTGAGGAGCTCCTGACCACCCAGTGTGACAGGTTCAGCCCTGAGGAGGTGAGCCGATCGGTCTTTGTTTCAGTCATAACTTCACTTGTTCAGACTTTACAAGATTTCTTTCCAATCGTTGCTTCCAGATGACCAACCTGTGGGCTGCATTCCCCCCCGATGTGGCTGGCAATGTGGACTACAAGAACATCTGCTACGTCATCACACACGGAGAGGAGAAGGAGGAGTAAACTGCCCTCTCCCAAAGATCCTTTTCTCCGTTCAAAGCTGTACTCATGCCACTATCCACTCACTCCCCAACTTCTCCAACGCCATGACCTCCTTGCACACACTCGCGCCCAGGCCTACTTTTTCCACTTGCCAGTTCAACATGAAAAGACTTCTCTCGGACAAGGACGAGGGGGGTTTTGGGGGTGTTTGTGTGTAAGTACCAACAGGGGAACATGGGATTATTTTCAATAAAATAATCTTGTGACACTGAAACGCTCTCTCTATCTCTGTCCCTGCCTATTGTTCTGCCTCCTTTCCCCCCATCATTCATTCTGTCCTTCCGTGTTGAGGCCAACAGTGCATGTATCATACCTACGCATAGCGTGTATGCATATGCAGTCCAGTGTATACAGCGGTTGGTCAATACCTCTCTTGGGTGCTGTGGTGCATGCACAGTCACTTGCTTGAAACAAGCGAGCGGTCTGACCCATACGGTCTGTTAGTCTCAACCTTACAGGGTGTTTAATGGCTTTTTCCATTTGTCTGTATTGGAGGGAAGTGCACAGTAAAAGAGCGGGGGTACTGTACTACAATAGTTTGCCTACCCCTCTCTTTTAATCTGTCTCTGACTCTACTATACGCTTGTACGAAAGGAAAAGTCGAAGTGAAAAGAGGAGAGCATGTTTTTTTTATTTTTAATCTTGTAAATAGAGAACGAGATGGTGAAAGATGGTGAGTGGGGGAAAGGAAAGGGAGTAACAAAAGTTTTTAAAAAACCTTTGTTTTTTACTCTTCTTTCTCCCTCTCGCCGCTGTTTCTCTCCTGTTGTTGTGACTGTGTCTCTGTCTCAACTGTAACAAATAAAGAAGTACAAATAAATACCACTATCTTTCGTATGACAACGTGTCTGCTGATTTAAGTGGGTGAAAGCACAGCTGGGTGGCTGTGGACGGCCCTGTAGAGACTGCACTCTGACTGTGTATGCATATGGTCACATTGATAAAGATTAAGATAGTTTTATGCTGTGATTAAATGTCGGGTAAGTACAAGTCAAAACTACTTGCAGAGTGAATAATATCTCAGAGTGAAGGCAGCTCTCAGATCATTTCTCCAAACAGCTCATGGCCCTACATGTGCATGACAGATGGACAAAAAAAAAGGATGGAGACACATAACATTGCAATAAGACATGCCTGCTGAGAGGCGGCGTGACTCTGCCTTCAGATTAAATTTAGTCCTTGTGTTATTGCCTTTTAAGTCCTTTAAGTCTCTACAAGTGAACCATAAATAAATGTGACAACATGTAAATAAGTCAAATCGAAGGTTTAGTTATGTCCTTGCTTGGAGGATTAAGATTCATGACATTGTGGACATGATACAGGAGCACTCAAGGTTCTTTAGTCATGGCTTCATTTATATAACCTTCCAATATATAGTAACATGATAAGCTTCGAGCACCCCAAAGATTGTTTTATGTAAGCTAGAGGAGGAAAAGGTGAACATTTTGAGCAATATCATTGAGTTTGAAATGGGATACAAAAAAGCTTATGGATTTTCATTAAAATCGCTTTTCCACTTGGGACAGTTCTAGTCCACCGCTGTGCCATCAGAGAAGTGAGCTTTTGAAGTTATTGTGTTGAGCGTTGATAACAAGATGGATTATCTCTCTCATTACTCTCTCATTCTCTGTGTCCAGAGAAGAAACATCCAGAGAATTTCAAATTTTGATTTGTACCATATGACGGTTTTCCACTTTGCCTCGGTCCATTTTAAATGAGCTATGCTCCAGAGAAGATGGTGGCATTTCTTGACCGTGTCTCAGAGTCTTTTAATGATATTGTGTCCTGTAGATGTGGAAATGTTAAAAGTGCCTGCAGTTTTATACATTTACATACTTGAAATGACTCCACGTTTTGTGGAGGCAGTTTTGTGGTTGCTGAACCTCCACTACCCTTTCTTTTGAGAGACTCTGCCTCTCTAAAGTGCTCTTTTATAGCCAAATATATAACTGACCTTTTACCAATTAACTTACTTAATTTCAACATCATTCCCAAGCTGTCTGCTAATAGTTCCACTTATGTTTCAAACCTTTTATCGTCCCTGCCCCAATTTCTTAAAACTGTGACTAAAAGCTTGAATAAATCCAACTGGACTTCTATGGCTTGTTTCTTGAAGACATTTTACCTCTATCTCAAAGGCCCCTTTAGTTCTAATGGGAGACGATCAGCTTATGAGCATTAACGTTCACTCATTGTGTAATGTTGAGATCATGTGGTATCATTGACTCATCTGTATATTCTATCTGTTTTTCATGTCATTGTCTCCTGGGACTTGTTTCCTTGTATCAAAATGGTTTTGGTCACAAGGTCCAACTTGTGAATGGTTGTGAAATCGCTGGGGGATGAGAGTCAAGGCTGCATTGTTGTTACTGGGAAAGTAATACCATCTCCTTAGTTTAGAAATGTTTTTTCCAGTTCAGCATGGGCAGCTTATTTCACATGACTCTCAAACTATCTGTCTAAAATGTGTACATTACTGTCCTCAAGGCAGTCCTTTATTCTTAAAATGATAAATCTTGACCTGCAGAGCTGAATCTTGCAATAATGAAGTGGCTGTTTGGTGTCTGCTATATTAAGGTTTGAACGTAAGCTACATACATACACTTGACAAGCTGAGTTGCCTTTATTTAAGTTGAAGATTACCATGACCTGGAATACTAAGCATCTGAAGCAACATATTTTTTCCAAAACGTGTTGGAGCCATTAAGCTAAATATAAAATTCTATTTTTAACAAAAATGCAAATGTCTCATTTTCAAGATTTGATACGTCTCCTGTGTTTTTTTGTAAGTGTAATCAGACATTGATTTATGAGCTTTCCAAATCATTGCATTTTATTTTGTTTACATTTTGCATCGTGTCCCAACTTATTCCATTGGGCATTGGCGTTAAACTATATCAATAAAACACAAAATCAATATTTGTTTAATTAAGTAGAAACTATTCAAATTATTCTTTAAGAAATAATTCTGTACAAAAATTATTTTGTCTTAATGGTTTCTTGGATGTCTGGCATAAGTTTCAACTAAACCACTACAAGAAATGAAGATGGGCCGGCCTTCAAAAGTAGACATCTTTGACTTTAGGATTTTCAAATCTTTTAATGGGAAAATTCTGTCTTGTGTGGTAGCAATGCTGTTTTACAGGTGATAAAAGCAAAGCTGCAAACACACAGGGAGGAGGCTAGGTTAAAGGTGAGACCTTACCTTGAGAGTTAAGATTTTATTTATTTATTTACTTTTTTATAACAGTGAGGTTGCACTATTCTAATATATTGTCTTTGGACAGTAATGATGGAGAACAAGCGTACCAGCAGTTATTTTAATTCATACCGTTCTGTCACCTCTAACTTACATGAAATGAATAAAAATATATCATCAGTGCAGAGACAAACAAACAATCAAACAGTTCTGGACTTCTTATAGTCACTGGTGAAGACCAATTGAAATTATTATCATTATAAATGTATTATTATTAATAATATTATTATTATTATTTAGTAAAAATCATCTCAATCCTCTCATGACTAGTCAGGGCCCATCGTTTACCGGATGTACAATAAACCGCAATAAGTGTTCCTTCAAAATAAAAGCAAACGGTAGGTTGATACACTACATCTATAGAGAAAATTGGGCAGCTGAACAGCTATTATTACCAGCATAACTCTGGAGATTCATGTTTAACTATTGATATATATATAATGCTATGATTGCAATTCAACACTTTTTAACTTGAAAAAAAGCATCATTGACGTTGCTTTACTTTGGAAATGGCGGCAGG
>JBBDHI010000023.1:11727329-11739619 GCA_037177115.1 Craterocephalus stercusmuscarum | reverse complement strand
TCCCAGGTTGGACATGCCGTGATGACTGTCGCTATCAGTGCATGTGGACCACTGTGGGCCTTTACCAGGCGGAGGGGTTCAGAGTACCACAGTTCCATGGCAAGGTTTGACCTTTTTGTTTATCCATACTCTGTTTTAGATTTTTTATTTTCTTCAAACTCCATGTCACCTGATCAGAGTCTCATCTGAAGTACTTTTACATCTCCCAGTGGCCGTTCACGCGCTTCCTGTGCTTTGAGGAGCCGGCTTCTGCCCTTGCATCTCTGCTCAACGGCTTGGCTTGCCTTCTGATGCTGCTGCGCTATCGGAGCACGGTGCCACGCCAGAGCCCCATGTATCACACCATCAACGCCTTCTCTCTGGTGAGTACTTCTGGATTGTCTGCTAAGTTTTTTCACAACAGCACCAAAAACCTATCCTCAGCTGGATACATCAGTCTGTGTGTGTTCGTTTAGGTATCTCTGAATGCGTGGTTCTGGTCTACAGTGTTTCACACCAGGGACACCTATCTTACTGAGGTAACGTTTATTTTAGTGTCTAGATGCACGTGATAAAGACATTTTTGTCCACAGCCAGACTATAGAAAAAAAAGATTATGGGCTTATTATGTTTTTGTGGCTAACAAAGATGTAGTAATTGCTCACCTTTCAGCCTAATTTTGAACTCTGCTTGCTGTAGCTGACTACTACTTGTATGTGGAATTGGTGAGATTTGTTGTAATGCCATAGACAACAAGAAAATATCTGAATGAAAATGCAGTGTTATTATTGTAATCCGGGTAGAAAACTGCTCAAACAACCTGCACCACCGGCTGAGAAGTCTGCTCTGCTCTTTTGTTGTTTAATGAGCTTAGCAAATCAGTAGCATCCTAACGACATTACTGACAAAGCTTCAAGCTTTGTGATGTTTATTGTCTTTAACTTACATCAGGAATTTATGTTTTGATTTCTTTATGTTAGCTTGTTTTGGAAATAAAGAGTTTTTATGTTTTTTCTTTTCTAGAAAATGGACTATTTCTGTGCTACAGCAGTCATTCTTTATTCAATCTACCTGTGCTGTGTCAGGTAAGCTTGATGGCAGGGATTTCACACCTCTTGCTGTTATTTTCATTTGTTGGAAGTATCCCTGCAGGGGATCTAAATTCACTAAAACAATGATAGCAATAATTGATTCTGACTTTTAAGTCTGCTTATAGCTTCTTGCATTTGTACAAATAAATGCTAATAAATAAAAGAAGATGGAAAACCCAGTGAAAAAATCCACTTGGTTAGTCAAAATAAAAGTATTTGAGTTAAAATATTGCAGAATATCAGTGTCCACTCCTCTCTTTTTCCAGAACTTTAGGTCTGAGGCGACCTGGGGTGTCCAGCATGGTGGGCGTCCTGCTCATCTTGGCCTTTACGTCGCATGTGTCCTACCTGACCTTTGTCAGCTTTGACTACGGCTACAACATGGCTGCTAATGCCACAATTGGTACAGTAAATACTGGAAATCCCACAGATTTTAGAGTAATGTCTTATTTTCAAGGTGACATACAGTTTCTGACTGTGTTGAGTGCAGATTTAAGTACTGAGTGTGTCTACTTTGATACTCGTATAGCAGTACTGAGTCATTTAGTTGTTGGTTAGAGTCGTATTTACATAAAAATCAGGGTGTTTATATCTTCTAAATAGGCAGGCTATATAAATTTACGTGAGCAGTCAGGAGACTAATTGTGTAGGATTTTCATGTTATTTCAGCTTCTGTGTTTTTAACAAGCAGATGATATTTAGAAACTTGGATAATATGTCGTCTGTTTACGTTCGTATCTGGAAACAGAATAATGCGGATTTTAACACATATCAATCAAAACCAGGAAACTGCTGCACATGTTAACAGTCTTTATGTACTAAAATGTTTTTAATAATTCACTTGCAATTGTTGCTTTTCACATTGATTTGCTAATATTATGGCCATTTTTTACTTTAATTCAGAATAGTTTACATCATTCCTGTACTCAGTAAGTTCACCAGCCAGTCTCTGATTTCTCCTTACTCTGACACTTTTGTCTGACTGAAGGCATGGTGAACCTGCTGTGGTGGCTGTGCTGGTGCTGGCAGAACCGTCGGACCCTCCCGTACTGGTGGAAGTGCGGCCTGGTGGTGGTGCTGCTTCACGGCCTGGCCCTGCTGGAGCTGCTGGACTTCCCCCCACTGCTCTGGGTCTTAGATGCTCATGCTGTTTGGCACCTCAGCACCATCCCAGTGCACTTCCTTTTCTACAGGTTTGTCCCACTTTTGTTTCATAACTTCCAAACAAGGCCGAATCTTAAAAAGACAAACAAAACTCAAATATAAGATGTGCGACTGTTAGTTATGCCATCTATAAATAAATGAAAAAAAGCCAAAGCACCGGGGAGAAGTACCTCATGTTTTTTTTTTTTCCATTCCAGTTTCCTGATAGATGACAGCCTCTACTTACTAAACACAGAGAAGATGGGTGTAAAAGTCGAGTAGGAGGAGGTCATTGCCTCTTCATCACATCTCCACCTGCACTATCTCCAGTCATGGCAGCCAGACACCTGAACACTGAAATAGCTCATCCTCCCAGATGACACGCACGTTGACTTTCATCCAAGTAGACTTTGTTTACATTTTTATATTTCCTTTTTTTTTTTTTTTTTCACTCGTCACGATTGAAGCTTGCTCTACTTTGCCTTGTTCTGCCATGTGTGCTGCTTTTCTTTGACTATTCATCACAACTGTAACGCAGGCCGAAGTTAAAGATGAGCTCGAATCCTGTTTCCGAGACAGCTGGCGCGGACTTGTTGAACTCATCCTCTGAGCTCACAAAGTGACTCCAGCCTCCACAGATAGCAGTTTGCTGCAGCTGACAATAGATGGCACCAGCTGAGCGGTCGGGTCCGTCCCCGCTCCGCAACATGTGTCATTTGTGCCAAAAGCGGGCCAGGCCGACAAAGCAGTGCCCCTTGTGATGAGAGGGCTGCCAGCTGATTGTTCTAGAGAGAAGGGGGCAGGGGCTTTATGTTGAAGGCCGTTCTAGCTGACTTTGTTTTTCTTTCTTTTTTTTTCTCACTATCACACCTTTATTTTTGTGCCTCTCTTGTTTCCATCGCCGCTGTTGTTTGTCGTTGTTTGTTCTTTATCATCACTCAGTTTTATTTTCACTTTAACTATTTGCCTTAGTTTGGTTTTTAAATCCATTGTTGATCTTTTTGTGCTCGGTTTTGGTTTATTTTTGGTTTGTTGATTGTGAATTTAGGGTGGGGTATGCCTGAGAAGCATAAGATATTTTATTCACCTGTATTGCCTTTTAGCCTGAAGAGTGATTGAGGAAGTGGGGTGAGGGGAGTAGCAATTATATTTTTTTTCTCCATCAAGAGTTTACAATAAATTTTGGGTTTAGTGTGTGTGTGTGTGTGTGTGTTGGACAGAGTTCTCTGACATTTGTTGTACACATATCATTTATATTTTGCTGCTTTTTTGTTGTTTTTGCTGCAGTGTTCCCAAAACGGAGCACCCTCTGCAAACCAGCTGTTGTGCAGAAATCCACTCTATGACTTAAAAAAATCCACTTCCATCCATGTCTGCCTTACACTCCGTACTATAACCTGCCTGTCCACGAGCATGCTTCTTCTCCTTTTAAAATCTTTCTTTCTTGGACAAGACACCGAACGTTTTGAATGCATTCCACATTTATCCTCATCCTCCTCCTGGTTTCCCCTCCATATGTGCACTTTATAAGTGTGTGTGTGTGTATATTTATGTGTTTTTGTTTAAAATTTGACCTATGCCTTTGTACGTCCGTGTGAGAACGAACAATGACCAGTATGTGTACACGTTGCCTTTTCTCGACATTGTTTTGTGGGGTTTTGTTGCCATCGTATACTGAATCACTGTGCGTGTGTGAGAGCTGGACTGTTCTAGATCCTTTTGTAAAAGTACTGTATTGTGAGGGATTGCGTGTGCGTGGGTATGTATATACATATATATGTTTGAGGTTTCCTAACCATGTGTGAGACAATGGTTAAATTTAGCTTTGCTGATGGCTTACAGTAGGACGGGGGTGGGGGAGGAGAGACGATGAAAGACATGGAGAGGCTACTTTTAGGATGTGGGTGGCAGAAAACACAAATCGTGGAAGATGCTGCAATTTGGTGATTTAAAACAATTTATTAGATGTAGGAAATGTCATCAGCCAGAATTGCTTGTATTCTCACATCACAAAATGTTATAAAAGCACTGACATTCATGAAATGGTGTATCAGGCCCAGTTATGACTAATGCATTTTAATAAAAAGCATTAAATGCAGCAGAAACAGAGCGGAGATTAACCAACGGTACCTGCTCACGCTGATGTGAGTTAAAGATTTCCGCTCTTTATTTCATCTCATTCTTCCATGATAGTAAACACATCCCTCCTCTGCTGCCCTCTGCCTGCTGCCCCTTGCACCATCACCTCTCAAACTCCACTCCCCTCCACCTCATATCTAATATTTGATCCAAGAAAATCATATGAAATTGAATAAATGAAATTGTCTTTGATGATAAGGAATTGAGCTTGGATTGTTTTTTTGCGTGAGCGTGGTTCTCTTATTTGTCTACTGATAAAAGACCAACCGTCAGTGAAGACGGAGCCAAATCATGTAGCTGACCTCTATTCAGGAACAAAGGCATAAATAAGATGGCAACAGTTTTTATTGCTTCTGAGAATCTTTCTGTAAACAACACAGGAAACTGCTGACTTACAAAATCCACTCGACTTCAGGGTCATCAAGGTTCTTATTGTAGAAAAAGTCAGCCTCAGGGTTTAACTCTGATTGTACAGTGTTGCAATGAGTGCCCACAAGTCAGATATTTCTTTGCTACACTGATTTCAATCATTCAGTCGCACTTCTTGCTCTTTACTTCAGTTCTACTTACCAATGCCACGGAGGTTGGTGGTGCTGGTTTTGTCGCTTTATTGACTGGGTCAAATCTCACACTAAAGTGATTTTTGAAGATAGAACATCAGTGTGTTTTACGAAATTGCTAACAACTCATAAACGTGTAAGAAGATCTTGACCAGACTCATAAGTACTGCTGTTAAATATATGCAGAGATTTAAAAAAATAACCTAATGATGGCTTATTGCCTTTTTGGAAAAATGTTGAAGTACAAAGCTGCATAGAAATGAGTTTTGTCGATTTAACACAGTGACTGAGACACAGCAGCTGTAAAAAAATAACCAGTGCTGATTAATAAGCACTGTCCTGTAGAAAAACACAAAAGGAGGATAAAACATGTGAATGTTTTAAAACAATGAGATCCTCAAGTTGAAATGTACAACATGAAACTGCAAGGACTTACACAATGAGAAAAACAAAGTATCCTTATGTGTTTCTTATAAAAGAGCGTTGGAGCTGGACATTGGTTAATTTTAGTGTGTCCTCAGTGGGAGTTACACTACAAATGCTCAACATTTAGTTGCAGCGAGGAACCAATTAAAGGACAGAAAACCTAAGTGTGAGGGCAGGAAAGTCTGAGGGCCCTGCTGACCTTGCAGCATTTATAAATACAAATTCTTTCAGGTTGTCATTGTGTCTCCGATTTAATCAAAACAGATTCTTGTAGGGATGTGTGTGGATGTATGAAACAGAGTATTGTCGCTCTCTCTTTGAGAACTTCTGGTGATGGAAGATGAGCTCCAGTGAGTTGGTCTTTCTTGACTTATGCTAATCAAAGTAAGTGAGCGTCCTGTTAGAGGATGTAAATAATATTAAAACGCATTTTTTTGCCGGCAGGATAAGAAGCTTCTATGTCTATGTTGGTTTCTAAATTTAAAGCTGTATTGCTAATACGAGGCTCGACAGCAAACTTTATTCAAAACTTACCGTAAACCTTTCTTTTTATTAATTTCAGAAATTGAAAACAGTACTTGTATGAACAGAAAAGCTGAACTGGCTCGAGGGTTTTTGTGGGAATCGAACATTTTAGCTTGACCGGCAGCACTTAACCCTGGATTAAAGTCTGTGATTTGTGATCTCTGGGGCTGAGTGAGTGGCTTTTTTGTTGTTTTGTGGAAGTTCTGTGCAGGAGGTTGGACTCTGACCCTGGCTGCTGTGGGTGGGGAGAGTGGATAGACTGGGATGAATAGAGTTTATTCTTCCTCCTTCAACTCCTGATCTCTGACTGACTGAAGAGCATGTGAAAAGCGAAAGAAATACGAAGAAGTGCCAAGATGGTATATTGCAAATAATTCCTCCATTATAATCTAAAAGGCACAGAAAGACAAACAAGGGTCAGAAAGTTGATTTGCGCATAAAAGAATAAACATGAATGCCAATAACCAGAATTTGATCTCTTGTTTTAGAGTTAAGGCTTTTGGAAAGACTTCTGAATGACAAACTGTGTTGTAGATGCAACCTGACTGGTGTAAATGAACCACCATTTGTAATTTCAAACTCCAAGGTGCAAAAAAAAACACACACACATCAGACATTACCCAAAAAGTGAAAACAATTAGCCTAATTAAAGAATTTTTTTGTTATCTTGCCTTTACAAACTAAAGGAAAACTCTAATGGTAAGCTTAATTACCATTAGTAACCATTATGCTCTGTCACATAATCATCTGAACTTTTTTAAAAATAATATATTAATTTTTAAAAATGCTTTTTAATAAGCTTACAATTTGGAAGTCTTCTTTTGTTTGGCAAAATTGAGTTATATGCAGTTACATGCACATCTGAGATGAACAACTTCTAGCCTTACTAACCAGCCTTCATTAGAGACACCTGTTGCTTTTAAACATAAAAAGGTGGTTCAGCCAATCACAGCACATGCTGTCATGCTGTCATTCAAACAACCTGCTGAAGATAGAGAGAATCAGAATTGGAGCAAAAGGAAATTCAATACAAGGTGTGGTTGTTGGTGCTCAATGGACAGTTCTGAGTATTCCAGAAACGGATGATCTTTGGAAAAAAACACTTTGTTGATGTTAGATTAAAGGAGAAGGCTGGTTTTATTATGATAGAAAGGACAAAGTTACCCCAAACCTACTGGTTACAGCCAAGTTATGCAGAGTGAGATCTCTGAACATGCAGCTATGGGCAGCAGAAGCCACACCAGGTTCCCTTCTTTCTACTAAGAACAGGAAACTGGAGCTAAAATGTGCACAAGTTCATTAAAACTGACCAATAGGAAACATTCAGCTACAAGCTAGAGATGAATGCAGGTGCGGCTGATGTGAGGAATGCTAGTCAATTTTGTATAAAAAACACTTGCTTTACCAGGTGAGCTAAATAATTATGCCCCAGACAATTTATGTGCTTGATAAACACCAGTAACAGTATGCAGCTCACCAAAATGACCAGAATAGAACTCAGGTAAAAGCCTCTACCAAGCATTGTGACCCAAACCAGGCACAATTAGTTCAAAAAAGAATTCACACAATATTCGTGAAGTGTCTTACCTTTTCTGTTTTGTGTTCCAGCTGAACATAGTAAAGATCTTCTTTCTTAAATTTGTGTTAGCTGGAAATGGCAACCAAAGGTCCAAGTTATTTAATAAAAAGAAGAAAAGTCTTTTAGTCCATGTTTCTACAATATTCTACCTTTGGGATCACTTCCTTCTGGACCATTGGTGTTTCTTGGTGAATTTGTGAACTAGCCCTTGTTTCTCCTGACATTGATTGATCAATTTAAGTGTCAATCATTAAAATAAAAAATGGTTTACGCAATGAACACCCCCCAAAAACACTCCAATGCCCCACCTTTTATGAATTCCAGCACCCCATGACAGTCTCTGAACGCCCCCTGGGGGGCTGTACTACCCCACGTTGAGAAGCACTGTGTTAGAGGGAGCTTCTGTGTAGGTGTACAGTATATGGATAAATAAAGAAATAAAACACTTTAAGATGGTTTATTCATGTATTTTAATAATTCATCTTATTTCCATCTCTTTAGGACCAGAGTACCATCTTCTGATGGCAGCTTTTAGTAGGATCATACACGATATTATAAAGTTCAAATCATCTCAAAATGGTTTCTAGACCATGACAATCAGTTTACTGTACTCCAATGGACTATAAAGTCACCAGATCTCAATCCAATATATACTTTAATGTAGCGGAATGGGAGATTTTCATCATAGATAAGCAGAAAATGAATCTGCAGCAATTGGGCTATCATGTCAGCATGAACCAAAATTTTTAAGGAATTTCTCCAACATCTTATTAAACCTATTCCATAAACAAATGAGGAAATTTGAAGGTAAATAGAGGTCCAACCCATTACCAGCAAGGTGTACTCTGAATTAACCAGCAAGTGTAGCTCAAGCTTAACTGAACCAACATCCATTCCCCAATGGAACTTCAGATTATGTACGGCATACCCAGGTAGACTTTTGCCTTATTGAGATACTCATTGTTACTTTTAATGGATGTCTGAGATCCACCGTGTCAGATTAGTCACATGCAAGAATTCATGCTTTATATTTCAACATCAGGTGTGTACACGAGGAAATAAGAAGCCTTGATGCTTTTCATACCAAGAATAGACATTCAGTAGTATATTTCAAGAACTTCATATGTGTTTAATATGGTTTCTGCAGGAAATAAAACAAAACTAAGTTTGTCATCCATGCATATTAATTCAATGTGGGATTGTGAAGTGAATGAGTGGGAGATTATGTTGAATACAAGTGTCTTATTCACTCCTGGTAGCTGCTTCAGTCCACATTGAAGGAAATGTAGGCTACTAGCCACATTTTATGGATGCCCTGTGCTCCCCAAGCCCCCCTCTGGCTCCGCCCTTGATTTTTAAACGTTAATTGAGCTGCTTGTTGTGAGAGTGTGGGATTCTAAGCTGCAGGTAAAAGTAGGACTATGGTTGGGTACTTTATTAATATTTAAAGGCAGCGTTGCCTGCAGATAGGCTAAGTGAGGGCGGGCTGAGTCAACCTGCCACTCCCCGCTCAGGCCTTCACGGGAGCGCGCTTCTATTCCTGCGCTGTCACGGTTTTACTACCCACAGTCTGGGACTCCGTGGGAGGAAGTCACTGAGATTGGGAAACGGACGACTCCACACGGTGCCGGGGGGGAAGAAGGAAAAAAAAAAGAAACTCAGCCTGGGGAAGAGAAGAAGTTAATACTACGCTACGGAAATAGTAGAAGAACCGCGTGTGGATTATGGACTACAGGAACCGGGTTTGAGCAGATGGAGGCGGCGAGAAGTTTGCTGTTTGTCGGGGCCGTTCTGCTCGGAGTGACAGGCGCGCTGGGCAGAGAAGGTGGGTGACTTTTCTCGTCTGAGTGCCTCCGCTGTTTGGCACAACATACACTCATCTGATCTAAATTGTTGCAAATGGAAGTCCTGTTTTCGTAAATGTGGAAAGTTTCTCTCTGGGCAGGGACCACATTCCTCCGTGACTCCGCAGTCGCGTCCTCTCTGCTCCCGAAGCTCGTGGGATTTGTAAAGCGCTGATGAGTTTAAAAAAAGAAGAAATCACACCTGTCACCCTGTAGCTTTGCACGACACGTTCCGTTTGGATCGAAACCTTCAAGCCAGAAACCTTTGGCACATTGAGTTGCACAAATAAATTGATTAGAAGTGTCAATGCAACAAAATAAACTGTTATGGGAGTGTTAGAGACACAACCGAGTTGTGTAACAGAAGCAGACTTTACTTTTTTGTTTTTAAATTGTTTGCGCCCCTTTGTAAACAGTAAAAACAAATAAACAACACACAGGCGGTGCATTGTTTGGCAAGGATCATGACGATGTCAATTATTCACTTCTGGCTCTAAAGGGGACATTGTCTGATAGAGGGCCACTTGTCACACTTGGAGCTTGGGTGCATGCCAGCAAAACAAGAGCTAACTGGAAGTGTAAACCAGTACAGATTTGCAAAATAAAGATATATTTTTTTATTTCTGCAAGTCTAAGATACAGTTGTTCACTACATGTGACAGTTACACCAGAGTAAAGTTGCCATCACTTCTATCCTAAAACAGCTGATTTAATAAAACATACTTAATGAGCCATTATAAATTTGATCAATTTGAAATTAACATTAGAGCAACTAAAATACAAGTATTTACAGCTTTTTCGCCAGTACAAAAACCGACTCCGATTTTTAAAGTCTAAGGTCAGACATTAAATAAATGGGTTGAGCAAACTGTTGTGCACATACTGCTTGTGTATGAGCCTTAAAATCTATAAATCAGCCATGCCAAATTGTTTTTTAAAAGCTTTTCTATGGACACAAACCTATGGCAAAAATACTAACATCAATAAATGAATTTCCTCTGCAGTGCAGATTTTATTGACATATATTTGTCAATCTTTATTGATGTGCTAGGTTAAAGATTAAAAGCCAGCTAGGAAAGGAGTTCTGCGTGCAGCTTTGCAAAATGGAAGGAATAACAATTAACAGCACCGTAGCTTTTCATAGCAGAGATTTACTTGAATGAGAGAACAAACTGTTTGTGTTTTATTAGCTGCTCCAAGCACCACCATTTCTACAAAAACAAACAAAGCCAATAGTCACAGGTGAAGTAATTTTTAAATACAACTGCATTGTTGGTGGGAACAGGTTGGTGCACTTCAGCTCAGTGTCAGTCTCTGAAGCATCAGATTGGTGCAAGTGCTCTGACTGGTTCCCAGAGTTAAGCAATGTGTCACGATCTCGTGGATGAATCTGAACAGTTTAGTTTCAGTCATCGAATATAACGTCACTGACAAGCTGTGCGTGCCGATGTTCTGCAGAGTTCATATCTTTGCCATGCTCCAGTGCACCCAGAGCGCTGATTAAAGTTCCACTAAATTGGCCCTAGTTGCAGGTTAACTCAGTCAGACTAGACTGCATGTTATAAGCACACTGGGCTGAGGAGGGGGGCCACCAGGTGACCTGATTAACACTCAGTGGAAACTTTCAGCACCTTCCTCTTGCTTTTCTTTGATTTGAGCTGCACATTTTCAACCTACTTCTGCAGCGTGCTGGGGCAAATCTTTCTATTTACATGTATAATATTCTTAAACTGGATAGAATTATTACTTCAGCTGTACCCTGGGTTTTTATGGGTTATAAGTGCTGAAAAATAATGAAAATGTCTACTACTGTATCTTTTTGTTGCATGCCTTCTTATCAAACCATCTCCTTCATATTCAGTCACTTATCACACACTTCCATAGGGGTGCTGTGGATGGAACAACAATTAATTAGTCATGATCTGTGTGTCTGAAGGTGTGTTCATTCATTGTTGGTGTGACAGCTTTAGTCACTCGGATCACTATTTTAACTAGAACAGTGACTAGCATGTGTGGGATGATTTCTCAGGGCAAATGTTTGTGGGCTGAAACAATGCGTGTCACGTTCACACAGCAATTGTGGGATTGTGACATACTCGGTACACATTCATACTCCTGATGGGCACATCCGGGTTAAGTGTTTGACATGTTGTTGTTGGGGGAATTGAACCGCCGAGCTCCTGTTAAGTAGACGACAGCTCTATACACCTGAGTTACAACTGCCCACACTGTAAAATCTAACATTGGGTTTAAGAGAATATTTCTTGTAGCTATATCTTTATTTTAACCATGTTGTTAGTATTACTAATCCTTAAATAAGTTTTATGAACCCAGGAGGGCAAACTGTTGCAAAAATGTTGAAAAGTTGATTCAAGTTGAGGAGGAATGGCGATGGTGGAGGAGCCGGATTTCCCAAAATGCTTCACTTCTATTAACAACTTTTCAGAGACATTTCACTGTATGAAACCTGAACTTTTACTTTGGCAAATTAATCATAGTTGAAATTACACAAAACTTTTTAAAGGACTTTTTGTTTTTCCTCCTTCCAGTTCTGCAACTAACAAACAGTAAGACATGTTCTGGCCATGTTCTCCATGTTGAACTAAATCTGCAATAATCCACCATTTAGCATAGTTTTGGTGTATAAACATGTTCCCCTCTCCAGTTCCTGCTCATCCCTAGCCAGTTACTGCACCATAACCGAGATGAGAGCGGCCTGTTAGAGCACAAGCTCCGCCCCCTCATGTCTTGTTGCTAAACAAGACACATTCGATTATTCTAAATAAAATTAACTTAAAATCGAATACTTCCTTAAGCATCACTTCTAATTTATGTTTAATTCATCTAAACAAGTTTCTTCTACAACCTCATGAACATCCAATAAAATCAAACTGAGGAAGTTGAGGAAACTAAAAATAACTAAAACTAAACTTCTAATACTCAAGTTGGCAAAACTTTATTTTTTCAAGGCAGCAAGTTTGCATAATTTTTTTAAGTAGCCAGA
>JBBDHI010000023.1:11603499-11615911 GCA_037177115.1 Craterocephalus stercusmuscarum | reverse complement strand
ATTACTTGAAAGTATAAATTCAGCATTATACTGTATCAGAATATATTTTGTCATTTGATAAAATGCTGTTCCAACTGATTGGATTGGCTATCAGTAAACTACTTGTTTGTAACAAATTATTTATATTTATACATTGTCTATATCCAGGTGAATCACAATGGACACCTGACCTTTGAAAATCCATGGGGTAGCTTTAGTCCACAGCATTTTCCAATGTACGGAAGCAGAGACATCATCGCAGTGCTCTGGACAGACTTAGATAACAGAGGAAATGGTGACATCTACTATGCGCAATACACCAGCGGCAGTTTACTCCAACAAGCTACATCAGACATTAATAACTACTTTCCAGGACTGAACTTTCATGCCAACTGGGTCTTTGTTGCAACATGGTATCAGGTGGCCTATTTTCCAACCACTGGAACAGTAAGTATTCTTGTTCTAAATGCTGAAATATATTTTATGTGCATTGTGAGATCAAATGATACAGTTTGTGTTTTATCTATAATTTTATTTACTATGAAAATGAAAAGTCTGCTTTTTTTTCAGCAATCAACAGCTCAAGCAGTATTAACCAGTGATGGTCGACGCTCATTTGCATTATTCAACTATGGGCCCATAGCATATACAGCAATGGCTATACAGGTTGAAAAAATTAAAAACTACTATAATACAGTCAATCATTGTTTTAAGCTGCCACCTCTGAAATATGAATAAACTTAAATTGATTGCCATGACTTGTTGTTTCCAGGCGGGGTATGACACCATCCAATCTCCCCACCATCTCACCATCCCTGGATCATTTTCTCAAAATGCATCAGGCAACAGTTCTGTTTTCAGTCTTGGCAGTAATGTCAATGTACCTGGTCGCTATGCTTTTAGGTTAGATCACGGATCAAGAACCTGCAATTTTAGTGGTAAGACCAAAGCTAAAGTTGACCACAATCATCTCTTTTCAGTAAAATGCAAATATTATAACAGAGGATTGGAGGATTGCAATGAACAGCAGTCTAGTCTATGTATGCTGATAAATCTACCTTTGTAATAGAGGCTCTACAGTAATGCCATAAAATAAAAGGTGTGATACTTATTTGGGTCCTTGGGTGTCCTGAAAGGCGCTGTCAAATAAAATGTATTATCTACTGTGGGCCTCCGCTTCATCTCTTTACTTTTTGCCACTACCAATGGAATCATTTCTAAGATGTGTCGTTTTTGGAAGTTAATTACAGCATTTTGATAAACTATTCTTGTTTTCAAAGGTGAAATGGTGCAGCTGGGAGATTCATTCTGGAGTGACAGCACCTGTGCGCAGAAATGCACCTGCACCAGCATAGGCATGCAGTGTTCCCACCAGCCCTGCTCCTTTTCCCAAATCTGCCAGCCAACATCCTTCAAGTTCTCCTGCCAGACAGTGCAGAGACGCACATGCACCATCAGTGGGGATCCACATTACTACACCTTCGATAACTCAGTGTTTCACTTCCAGGGCACCTGCACTTACGTTCTCTCTGAACAGTGTCAGTATGGGTTGCCTTACTACAGAGTAGAGGGCAAGAATGAGCACAGAGGAAGCACTCACGTTTCCTGGACACGACTGGTCAAAGTGCATGTCTACAATGACACCATTGAGCTTGTCAAAGGACATCGTGGTAGAGCAAAGGTTAGAAAAATAAAACTATCACTAACTGAGGTTTTTTGTTTAATTTGTATTGGTTTAATTTTTGCATATTGTTTTGCAGGTTAATGGAGACTTTGCAACAACTCCTTTCTCCCTAAGTAATGGTGCAGTCCAGGTCTATGAATCTGGTTTTTCTGTTGTTGTCAGCACTAATTTTGGTTTGATGGTATCCTATGACACAAATCACTATGTTCAGATCAGTGTGCCATACACTTACCAGAACGCAACCTGTGGACTCTGTGGAAACTTCAACAATCAACCGAATGATGACTTTCAAACCCGTGATGGTGAAGTTGTGAGCTCTGATGTGGTTTTTGCCAATAGCTGGAAAGCCTCTGGTGATGATGACCCTGGTTGTGAGGCTCAGTGTGGAGGTCTGGCCTGTGCTTCCTGCACTCCAGCTCAGAGAACACTATATAGTAGTGCTGCCCACTGTGGTATCCTCCGGAGCAGCTCTGGACCTTTTTCCAACTGCCACCTTCACATTCCCCCACAGACCTACGAGGAAAGTTGTGTGTATGATCTGTGCATAGGTGGAGGGTATCAGCCAATCCTGTGTCAAGCCTTAAATGTGTACGCAAGTCAGTGTCAACAAAATGGAATCCAACTACCAAGCTGGCGGAGCCCTGGCTTCTGTGGTATGTCTTCCAGTTATTAAAAGAAAAAAAACAACAACTATACATTTGTGTAAAACCGACTGCAAAAATCAATTGTTTTTTCTTTTTTCCAGAAATCCCATGTCCAGCCAATAGTCACTTTGAGTCCCAAGGTACAGGATGTCCACCTACCTGCGTCAACCCCAATTCCATAAATAATTGTCCACTCCCTAATCAGGAGAGCTGCGTCTGCAATACAGGCTACATTCTCAGTGGTGGGGTCTGCGTACCTCATGCTGACTGCGGCTGCAGCTTTGAGGGTCGCTACTATCGCTCGGGAGAAACTGTAATACTAGACGAGGACTGTGGGAGACGCTGCAACTGCAGCTACGGTTCCATGACTTGCAGCTTCCATCAGTGTGGTCCACATGAATCATGCCGTGTAGAACATGGAGAAAGAGGATGCACACCAGACAATTATGCAACATGCTGGATAAGGGGTCCAGGGTCATATCATACATTTGATGAACTAACTTATCAGTATCCCGGGGCATGTCGATTGACACTCGCCAGGGTTATGGGATTGTCCAATTACCCACACTTCACGGTGACTGCAGAAAAAGTCCCAAGAGGCCAGCAGGGTTTCTCCAATATTCTGAAGTTTGAGGCAGAGGGAACACAAGTCACCATTGAGATGGCAAGCAGCAGCAAAGTTGTGGTAATTGACTAAATCTTCATATTTTGTACAGAAGAAATGCTGTATTTGTTTCTGAAGCCTTGTTTTGAGAAACATTTTTTTTATTTCATAAGTGCATCTTGAACATTTTTCACAATATCAATTTGAAACAGAGAATTCACTTATGACTATTCAAATTGTCCTGCAGGTTGATGGTCAGCAGATCAGACTCCCCTTCGGCTCTGGTTCCAGCAGAATTCACATCTTCCAAAGTAGCACTTACAGCATCATCCTTCGCACTGCCTTTGGTGTTTCTCTGCAAACGGTCTGGCCTCACTTTGTGCGTGTCACTGCACCTGGGGTCTACAGCAATTCCCTAGGTGGGCTCTGCGGAAACTACAATGGTGACCAACATGATGACTTCTATACACCCGATGGCATTCTGGTTAACAGCTCTCAAGAGTTTGGGGACAGCTGGCGGGATGGTTCCCTTGCAGCTCACTGTGTGGAGAGCAGAAATCAAAACCCTAGGACCAATTACAATTCTGTCGAGCACTGTGGCATTCTCAGCTCCCGAGATGGCCCGTTCACGCCATGCTGGGGTGTGGTGAACCCATGGCGGCAGGTGGATGTGTGTGTGGGGATTGTCAATGCCTCTACAGATCCTGCATCCACACTATGCCAGGTCCTGCGAGATTATGCTCTCATGTGTCAACAGAAGGGTGTTTTCCTGGGACACTGGAGGAATGCAACTGACTGCGGTAAACACTTTCCCACAATTAACTGAGACGACTTTGATGAGAACATAGAATATTTCTAGAAATAACCTTTTTTATTTGTTTGTTTCTATAGAGCTAACCTGCCCTTCAAACAGCCATTATGAACTCTGTGGAAGCTCTTGTCCGTCTGCCTGCCCCAGCCTTTCTTTCCCCTTCACCTGTGACACCCCATGCCAGGATGGTTGCCAGTGTGATGATGGCTTTGTACTCAATGGTAACCAGTGTGTGCCACCAACATCCTGTGGATGCTATCACCAAGGACGTTATCGGCAAGGCGGTGAACAGTTCTGGGACGGTGAAGAGTGTGAGAGCTTGTGCACCTGTGATGGCGTAACTGGTGCAGTTCGCTGTGTTCCCAGTTCTTGCGGTTCTCAAGAATCTTGCCGTGTGGTAGGAGGGGAGTTTGGTTGCCATCCCAACCCTCATGGGACCTGCTCTGCATCTGGAGACCCTCACTACCTCACCTTTGACAACAAGGCCTTTGATTTCCAGGGAACCTGCCGCTATGTTCTGGCAACAGTTTGCAATGCTACTGATGGACTGCCTCAGTTTTCCGTGGAAGCCAAGAATGAGCCGTGGAATGGGTTGCCAGTTTCCATCACAGCTGAAGTTCTTGTGAATGTGCAGGGCTATCAAGTGCGCATGTCCGGGGAAAACAGGGGTATGGCAGAGGTAAGATTAGCTTTTTCTGTGAAAAGCTTAATGAACTTGTCTGACATGTTCAAAATATTGCTGTAGCTTTTTTAGCAGAGAAATATTCATTTATGACTTTTCCCCCAATGATATTTAGATCAGAAATTAATAAACAGATCCTGTCAATATTGTTCCATATAATTTGTTCAGGTCTTTGACATCAATATTGACATGAGTCAGAAAATACAGTATGAGTCAGTATGAATAAAACATTAAACCATTCTGCTTGCTTTTTTCACAGGTAAATGGAATAACAAGAAATCTGCCAATTCTCTTGAATGGAAACATATCTGTTTTTGCAACTGGGGCTCAAACATTTGTCAGTACTGGTTTTGGGTTAAGCGTTACATATGATGGCTGGAGCACAGTGTCTATTTCTGTACCTCCGAATTACAGGTAAACAATTTACTCAGTTTAAGTATCTTGATCAGTTAATAACAAAAATTCTGTAGAATTATCAGCAGCTTTAACATAAAATCTTTCCCCTTTTCCAAATAATTTCTTATTTTCATCAGAGAGAAAACATGTGGACTTTGTGGAAACTTTAACGGCAATCCAAACGATGAGTACCATGTTCCGAATGGAATCATAGTTTCTACTCCAGAGGCATTTGGTACTGCATGGAAAGTTCCTGGCAACTACACCTGCAGTGACGGCTGTGGCTCCTCCTGCCCACAGTGCAATAATGATCAGCCTGCTAGAGCTCAGTGCGAGGTGATTCAGGCAGCCAACGGCCCCTTCAGCTTCTGCCACGAGCAAGTGGATCCAGTTCCGTATTTCAACGACTGCGTGTTTGACGTGTGTGTGGGGGGACACAGAGGCCATGATCTCCTGTGCAGAGCCATTGAAGCTTACATTGGTGCCTGTCAGTCAGCTAATGTCCGAATTTACCCTTGGAGACAGAACACCACCTGCAGTGAGTCAGCCTGTTGTGTTTAAGCAACCGTTTAAAGAAGTGCTTTCTGAAAACATTACTTCAATTATTGCATCTACACTTAGAATAATGAACATCCGTCATTTGTTTAAGGTCTTGACTGTCCAGCCAACAGTCATTATGAGCTGTGTGGAACAGACTGTGGTCACACCTGTACCAGCAGTACTGATGCCACCTGTGAGCATGTTTGCTCAGAAGGATGTTTCTGTGATGTGGGCTATGCCAGGAGTGGGACCAGCTGTGTTCCTGTGGAGAGCTGTGGCTGCCAATATGACGGCTTCTACTATAATGTAAGTCACTACTATGCCACCTTAAGTTACTTTCTTAAATGATCTCAGTTTTTTAAGGAGTAAAAAAAACAAAACTTGATTTTATATGCTATTCAGAGTGTACCCTATCAATGACATAGCCAGGAATTTAGTTTAACACCATGTTTTATGTATATTCTTCAAAGGTGACAATGACATTTATGACTAAAGGTCAGGTAAGAATAAGATTGACATGCCAAACTTGTTTTGCTTGTTGATTCATTGACACCTCGTCTTGAATTTCCAGAGATTATTAAACTAAGCAGTAACTAACAGAGTGAATGACTACTTGGAAAGCGGAATAACAATTCTGGTTCCAAAAAATGCAGCTACAGTATCATCTTAGAGTAAAGTCATAACATGTCACAAAACCTGCAAAAAAAGCTACACAACATGGACCAACAACACCTGCAGTTTTTTCTGCAACACTTAAAGCGATAACATTACACAACCTCAGAGGAAGATTTGTGAAGTTAATTTACATTCTTGTCATTTTCAGATACAATTTTTTCTTTATTTTCAAGTGATGCTGTATATCAATGCTAAATTTAAGTGTAATTTGAGAGTAGTGCCAGACACATAGCACACATTCCCTCTGTTTATGAGACTGCAGAATCCAGTCTCACTCCAGGCAAATGTTAGTTTAGGCTATCATCCAGTTCACGCTGTTGTCTCACTGAGGTGAAAGTCTGCATTGTCTCCTGCATTGTGTTAAAACTGTTTTCTTGCTGCAGCATAATCCATGGCACACCTACACACACACAAAGCAATTGAATTGTGGATACATTTTCTTGCTACTGGCTTAATGAAAAACTTCCATGGCTTTTTTTCTCCCCTCCTGCAGGCTGGTGAATCTTTCTGGACAGATGGTTGCTCCCAGCTGTGCGAGTGCCACGCTCCTAATGACCTGCGCTGTTCATCTGCCTCATGCACTCCTGCACAACAGTGCACCATCAGGGATGGCCAGCTGGGCTGTTATGATGCAATGTCAACTTGCACTGTGTGGGGGGATCCACACTACATCACTTTTGATGGAGCTCTGGCTCATTTTCAGGGCACATGTTCGTACATCATCACCGAAAGCGTCAGCAACAGCAACAATGAAACCCAGTTTAAGGTAGTAGCCACCAACAACCACCGAGGCAACAACCTTGTGTCGTTTGTATCGGCAGTGGATGTTTACCTCTCAAAACAAGCAGAAAGTGTGCATGTCAGGCTTGGACCCAACAAAAGAGTAAAGGTAAACTCTTGAATGACGATCCACTTTCTAAATGTGTCCTACTTCCTGTTTAACTCTGATCAATCACCCTTGCAGGTCAATGGAGATGAGGTATCTCTGCCCACCACTGCAGGAGCCTTAGGTCAGGTGTTGAGGCAGGAAAGGTACATTATGTTTGATGCAGAGGACTTCATTGTCCAGTTTGATGGTCATAGTACTTTACTGGTCAGAATGGGTCGACACTGTCAGAACAGAGTCACTGGGATGTGTGGAAACTTCAATGGTGATCCTTCAGATGACAAAGTGTTGCCCAGTGGTGCTGTAGCACAAAATGACAATGAGTTTGGACACAGCTGGAAGTCATCCACAAGCCAACCGGGGTGAGCTGTCCTGCAGACCTCACAATTCCTCATATTATCTTCACATTTTGCAGAAATATACTGCATGTTGTGACAAAGTACTAAATCTTTTATTTGGAATTGCTTCCCAAGATGTGGATCCACAGATGACCGAAGCGGTGGTGGACTGAATAACTGCCGCTTCATAGAAGAATACTCTCAGCTGTGCAGCATCATCACCAACACCAGTGGCCCATTCAGTGCCTGCCACCTGCACTCTGACCCCCAGCCATTTTTCACTTCCTGTCTCTACGATATGTGCCTCTACTCTCGAGCCAATGGCATGCTGTGTTCTGCAGTCTCAGCCTATGAGAGGACTTGCTCTGTTATGGGGCTAGACATCCCTGACTGGCGCTCTGATTTGCATTGTGGTATGTGGGGAATCCAAGACCATGTTTTTGTTATTTTGTGTTTGGTGAATATTTTATTTCACCTAAATTTCTCCTTGTCCAATCCTTCTCCTATGTTTTCTTTTTTTTTTTTTGCAGAGGAGTCAGACCCCTGTGAAGACTTGGACTGCACGGAGTATGAATGGTGTGGGAAGAAAGATGGTGTGTATGGCTGCTTCTGTGATGAACATCATCACAGACCCAACAATGAGAGTTACGGTGAGAGCGACGCCTTCTTTAACCATGTTTTGTTTTATTTATTCGTTTCTTTTAAAGTATCTATAGAAATGAGTTTATGGTAGAGAGGCTGTCTGAACATAGTTTGCCTTTTCACAGAATTATGAAGCTTTTCTCAACCTTCATGAATCTATATTGATTAATTTGGCCTCTAACCTCCAGAAATATTTACATTTATTTTTCTGGAAACAGACTCCTCGATCACCTGCGCCAGCAGCACAGGCACCATGTCTGTGTCCCGCTGCCAGCTGTTTGAAGCAGGCTTCCACTCCAGCGCCCTCCATCTCCAAGATGAAACCTGCAATGGGACTCTCCAGGACGGACGACTTGTGTTCCAGTTTGACAACGACGAACATCTCTGTGGGACAACTCTCAGGGTACCGTTCATAGCCAAGAACATTATCAGTGCAGATCAAAATATGTCCCTCCGATCAACATTTACTATTTGCCATTTCAATGTTTAGAGCAATGGAACTCATTTCATATATGAGAACACCATCCAAGGCGATGTGGATCCTCATGGCGGTCTGATCAGTCGTCAGAGGAACATCCATCTGCGTTTCAGCTGTGAATACCCTCTGAGTCAGGCTCTGTCCATGTCTGTGGGCATCAACCCTGTGGAGAGGTAATCCTACCATCTCCTATTCACAATTTAAATTCCTTCATTCTGTGCTGAAATTTCACTGCAACAATTCAATAACTGGCAGAGCCAGTCTGAAAGATACTGTGTGATAGATTCCCAGTCATACATGTCGTCTTTTTTCACAGCATCGTGAGAAAGAAACTTCCAGCTGGTCAAGGTTTATATCACATGAGGATGATCCCCTACCAGGACGCAGACTTCCGCTTCCCCCTCACTAGTGAAAGGAACATAGAAATGGAGGTGGATGAGAGGTTTTACGTGGAGGTGCGGACAGAAGGGGTAGACCAACGCCAGATCTCAACCATTCTGGACTCATGCTGGGCCACTCCAGTCAACATGGCCACCTACCCTGTCCGCTGGGATCTAATCACTGAAGAGTAAAAGAGCACTTCTTTCTTTATTTACATCTACAGTTTAAGTTTGTTCCTTTGCCACTTTACCCACATCTATGACTACATCCTGAGCTCTATCTCTACAGGTGCCCTAATCCAGAAGATGGGACAGTGGAGCTGATTCAGAATGGCGTCTCAACTGTGGCCCGTTTCTCCTTCAAAATGTTCACCTTTAACAACTTTTCATCCATTTACTTGCATTGCAATGTCCACTTGTGTCTTTTGAGAAACAACAACTGCACAGCTGTAAGTATGACACAGAGCTGCTTTTTGTGACATAACAAATGTGTCCATCTACAGAATTCCTTAATGTTGCTCTCCTGCAGCACTGCTACCCGGGTCACCACACGCGATTTAGGAGGGATGTATCGTACCATGACACTGCATCCATCTCTCTTGGACCACTGGTGCAGAGGCCGGGGAATACTGGTAAAACTCGCTTACATTTAAATACTTTCGAGTGTTGTAGATGCCACAATTCATTCTTACTTATTCTTTTTACAGAGACAAGAATCATGACAAGTGATGCTTCAGGGCTGTTCACATCCGCAATCACCCTGATCTTCGGTTTGCTGACCTCCAAAGCTCTGATCTAGTGAGATCAAAGAGAAAAACATGTTTTAAATTGACTCATTATTTGATTGCTTTTAAATGTATTTCTTCTTGTGAAGGCTTTTCCTCTGAGTATGAACATATAAAAAGCGGAAGTAAGTGTGTTACAGCAAGAGGTACTATGGTACAGCACTTTGAAGCTGAAGTATTTGTGTATTTGTTGTGTGCGATGTGTTGCTAATGCTTGGTTTATTAATTAATAATCTTACATTACCACTAATGACCCACTTAATGGTAACATGTCAATGATCTTAGCTAATTTTAAATGAATTTCTCATTGCCTCCAGTAGCAAATGTTGATTTTCTTATGCACACTCATATATATACATATAAATGTGTGTGTGTGTTTTATTTTAACTTGATGTATAATCATTGCACAACTTGACTACTACTAATGAAGGAAAATGTTTGTTGTTGATACGGGAGTTATGTGAAATTACATATTTGGTGTATTTTCCCATGTAATTTTGTCATTTATGATGATTTGATAAAAGGTTTGCACTTATTTAGCACCTTGTAGCCTTTGGGTGTTTTGTAAAGAATGTTTCTCATCAAGGCGCACTCATACTTACATCTAATTGAGAATGATGAGCCCAAACTCCTCGGCAGGGATTCTGTGACCCTTTACGGTCTAATGATCATTTGTTATCATTTTTCTGACGCACTAACCAATCTGCTTTGTGCCATGATATACTTTTACAAACATGCAGTGAAGATTAAGATTAAACTGTGATAAATTTTTGTTCTTTAAATAAAAGATCAACACTCTCAGATGGCTGTCTTCGTTCTTTCTGCAAACAACAGATTGATAATGTTCATAACAATGTACATATGAAAAATGAATAAATGAATAGTTTGCCTGGCCTAAGGTATTTATTTTGACCACCTTCCATCAGCTCCTGTCTTTGGATGAGGGCTTACTGTTTCCTGCAGCGTGTTATTAGGTAACATTTCCACAACCTCTGCACTATTTGAGATAGGAAATTGTTCAATTACTTGATTTAATTTCTGATTAAAGTTATAAGCATCCTTTGTGTAAAATAACAAAACAATCATGTGAAAACTGTAAAAAAAACAACAAACAAACATTATTTTGGTCCCAGCTCATTTTCCTGGGACAGATCGAATAATTAAACAAAGCAATGCTTCAGCTCAGTGAGTCCTCAATATTTGGTTTGGAGACGGCCAAAACTCTCAAGTAGAGATGTAAAGAAGGTGTGCCTTAAGAACATTTTTAATTACAGCATATGAACTATCTGAAATATCAAAGTCATGGTCATTCTTCTTTATAACACTAGAGGGCATCATAAGATCAAACCAATGACAAACAGTGACTGTAGGGATCAAGACACAGCTTAGCCCTGTTTAGATGTGTAGGGTTTTTTTGTGTTTTTTTATTTTAAACCATCCATACACAGACTATACCTACTTAATGCAAGGTTGTGGACGTGCTAGAGCTTATCGCTGCTGCTGTCTCAAAGTATTTTCTCTGAATCATTGCAATTATTTTCTACAAAAAAAAATACAGACATAAAAAAACAACAAGAAAAAACATTGCTTTCCTTGAATGGCATTGTTGCATTCAGAAATAATTCTGAAATAACGCAGTAAGTAGTGTGTAGGACATGTAAATGTTATATCCACAATCAATCCAATCTAAAATATGGTTTCCATTTGACATAAAAGAAGCTCTTATATAAATAATTGTTTTAATTTTTGCCATCTAATTTGAATATTGCAACAATTCTATATCATACAATGTGCATGTTCTCTGTTGATTCCCCTGGTGAGCTCCAAATAGCTCGTGCAGTCCTGTTGATGTAGCAATTATGTGCAAATGTAAATATGTCTTTTATTATGACAGTCAGAGATGGGAAGTAACAAAGTAAATTTTTTTGGTATGTGTACTTTACGGAGTATTTATTTTTCTGAGTACTTTTTACTTTTATCCGTTACATTTTAATGCAAGTATCTTTATTTTTTACCCTGTACATTTTTAAATCAGGGTCGTTACTCTACTGCATGACAACGATTGGATCATTGAAATGTTATTTAGACCAGAAGTAAAACATCTCTGCAGGCTCTGCCAACCATATAAAACATTACAAGCGGTTCCATACATCCCAGCTTGTGATTGGCTCGCTGTCTATGATCATTCTTTTCATTGGCTACAGAGACAACCACCACGCACATGCTTTCTCTGCCTGCAGGCTTTTGGTAGCGTAGTTCTTTTTTACATGCTAACTCACTTCAGAAACTTGAATGAGCGACTCGTTAATGTGAGGACTATGGAACCGAACCGGATAGCAACATGGCCTATTCCGAGGAGCGGGAGAGTGAAGTGGTAGCGGTAAACCCTGACGACTCCGCGTTGGAGAACGAGTCAAATGAACGGGACGAACAGGCTTAGAATTACCAATAGTCTTACTTGAAGGAAATGTTCATGTTCGTCATGTTAATGTAAAAACAACACTACCTGCAGCCTGTAAGCGGAGAAAGCCATGTGTGCGTTTCTGGGTTTATGCCTATTAAAATTTCAGAGCCAGTCTGTATGAAGTTTTGCTAAACCTGAAGGTTAAGCAGAGGGGAAGATGGGCCCAATAAAAGGGAGGTGAACAGAAATTGGGGATGACTAGATGGAGGAACGTGATGGGTTTGTTTAAAAAAAACACTGGTTATTTTGTTACACTTAATTTGTTTACAGCCAAGTTGTCTCTAAGGCCTTGTACACACGTAGGGTTGATTGGTTAGGTGGCGTACTATAACCGTCCTTAAAACACGCACAGAGTAGTAGTTGAGCTTGTAAAAACAAGCAAGCAAAAAGTGCCTGGACAACAGACAAGGCTCAGACAGTTTTT
>JBBDHI010000023.1:11587783-11601981 GCA_037177115.1 Craterocephalus stercusmuscarum | reverse complement strand
ACTTAAGCCAGCTGCTTTGTGTCCTGTCTTTCATTACTGGACGAATTGATTATTCCAGGTGTGTCTGGCCATTTACTGAGGTCAGACACACCTGGACTTTTCCTTAAGAAAATAGACATTTTTAATAAAAGTATATTAAACAATCTGAATTAGCCAATGATCAATGACTAAGGATAGAACACAGCTTAGCTCTGTTTAGATGTGTAGGTTTTTTTTGTGGGTTGTTTTTTAAAAATCCATCCACACATAGACTCTGCATACTTAATGCAGGGTTGTGGAGGTGCTGGAGCTTATCACTGCTGCGTGAGAGCTGTCTGAAAGTATTTTCTTTGAATTTTTGTAATTGTTTTCTACAAAAAACATTAAAAACTAAAAAAAAAGATAGTTTTTCCCAAAGATAGTTTCCATTTAAAATGAAAGGAGCTTGTAAGAGCTGACATGCCACTCTTTGTGCTGGATTTTGTTATGTTAAGGATTGAGACCATCAGATCAGATGTCCATACTTTTGCATGTGAAAGTCATAATCAGTGCATCCTCTGCATGATGGCATACCGTACTTGTCACACTCCCACAACACATAACTGATCATTTTTAGTTACTTTGATGGACAGACTCTCCTAATGTGGAAACTTTACTGATGGCATTTTGAGTGTGTTGGCTTGACACAAGTGTTTTGGTCTTTATTAGTGTTTAAAGTAAAAACTTTCCACATATTCCTAATGTGACAGCACAGCAGAGGGCCCAGGTGGGGATCAATCCCACAACCTCCTGGGTGCAAGCCATGCGCGCTGACCAGTCAGCCAAAGGGAAATCCCTGCGGTCAAGTAGCCAGGGCACATGATCAGTCGGAGATACACAGTGACAGGACCCACACACTGTCACACTAAACTTAACAGAAAAAGACAGGAAATTTGTACTTGGTGAATTATTTATTTGTGATAACAATGCTTCTTAGGAAGAAATCTTATTCTGAAGCTTGTTTATTTAATGAGTTTTAAAGTTTTTCATGGGTGCAACTCACAATCTGAACTCTGCTGCTCATTCCACATATGCATTAAAAAGTAACTGTACAGGCTTTCCAACAGTGTAAGATTTTTTGTCAAAAAGCATTGTTACAATAAAACGTGTTCCACCCATGGATGTATTTGGTTCCACCACATACAAACGTTCCTTTCTTTAAATCTTAATAGATTAAAGACCATAACCCTCCTCATGTTTGATCATCAATCATTATTATTTTACTCTGTGTCTTATGTAATTGCATAGCTCCTCTGGTATTGTTTCACTTGGTGGCTCATCTGTTTTCAGGCTTTCAATGTCAATATTCAAACATAAATGAGAGAGAAAACTCTCGACTCATAAACTATATTATAGTTCCCACTGGGGCTCCCAGGCAAATCTAAAAAAACAAATTACATCAGTTAAACATCTAAACACATCTGAAATAATATTACTTCATGTTAACAACGGTACCATCTTCACGCCAGTGTGTGTCTGTGCCTGTGCAGCTGACTTTGTTTGACCATGCAGTGCATAGTACCCAGTTCACAGACAGTTGGAATCCATGCACACTTTTTTCATTCACATTAATTTCTTGAGAATGCTTTCTCTGCTTGACTGGGCAAGCTGATTCATGATACCAAGAAATACTGATAAAATCAAAGGTACTCAAAATCCTTCCACATTCACACTCATGTCCTCTTTTCCTTGCATTTTCCTGTCCTCTGTGGGTCATCTGTACCTGTAAGTGAATTAACTAAATGCAGTTTCTAAAGTTTCATGGAGTTGGCCCTGTGCATTAACGTCAGACTTAATAACACCCACATGTGGCGAGTCATACCTTATCTTTGATTTGTAAACTGCTGTCATGTAACAACCCTATCATGCTCTCCTTGATGTCCAATGTGTGTGGACTGCATGGACGCTGAATGGTTTAAGGAAAAACAAAAAGCCAGAGAGCAGGTATACTAGATTAAATTTCATGGGAATTAAATTTGTTTATCTGAGCAGAAATAATCCTATAAGCAATTTTGCTTTTCTTTTAAGTGTCCTATACTTTTAAGGGGGAGTGTGTGTATCAAAGAAGGAAGTTAAGTAAGACGCAATATGGGAAGAAGGTGAAAGGGATGCCTACCATGATGGTGTTTGAGAGAAAAGAGCGTGAGTGACAGCCTAATGACTTCAACAAGATGTTAAAGGCCCAGTGGGGTAAATTGGATTCCTTCATAAAGTCCCCCATGTGGTGTGTTGGAGGGGTCAGCAGGGGTCCCGCCTGACATCTGACCTGCTCATTCCCCATGAGCAAACCCTCATGTCAGCACCGCTGACCACTTGTAAACTGCAGCTTAATTTGAACCTGAGCCCATTACTTCGCTTTCTATGGGATTACTGGTTTTAATTATTATTTAGTTTTATAATATTCCTTATTTGAAATAATATTTGGGTAATATAACACACATTACACCTCTGAAGAGATTAAATGAAAAGGTAACACTTCTTTTTAAGGAAAATACTACAAAATATTTTCAGTGGCATAGGCTACTTTTATGCAAACTTACACAAACGATTTTAACAATAGCTCACACATCCCATTCTCGGGAACATCATGCTTCTTGGGAAATTCAGTTTGCCTGTTTAGATTCACTGGGCCTTTTCTTTTGTTATAACCTGTCCTGAAATCCTGTTGTTCCTGCTAGGAGTAATTCAATTTCTGAGGCGAACTGTATACTCCTGAGAAGTCTGGACAGTAATCTGGTTGAGGCCACAACCCTCGAAATCAAGAAATTGATTCAGCAAACCATTTGTGAAAAATCATCAATCTTTAACGAGAAAAAGTGTTTCACAAAATGTCCTCTAGTGATTCCTTTTGACACTTAAGAGTCACAAATAAGGAATTACAGTTAACGTTTTCATTTTGACCCATTGTGTAAAATTGAAATCGTCCTGTTTTAATCACAGTATAGAACACCAAAATGCACTATTTATTTGTTTATCAGCATCTCTTCATCATTGCTTTTATGTCGTATATACACATCCATGCTCATTTATCAATTTAATAGAGATGCATTATAATAGAAAATATTGCAATTGTGAATTATGTGTTGTCCGTGACATGCTGTTTCCATCAGTCTGCCATCTGAAATATTAGATCAGAGATTCACCAGAGGGCTTCCTCAAGCCATCTGGTTTTGCTATCAACCCATGACTCCTTTCCTCAGTCTGTAAACCTTTACATATCTGTGCCCTGCAACAGATATGGACTGTGTTTTTGCTTTGCTTATTATGTTGAACTTTTTTTGTATGTTTGTCCTCATGAGTGCTACATTTATATCACATATTTTAAGAGTTTTGTACAATTTCACATCCTGATAACATTAAAGATGAGGAGATCTGTTTTACAGTAAGGCAAGGCAAGGCAAGTTTATTTATATACTGTAGCACCTTTCAGGTTCAAGACAGTTCAAAGTGCTTTACACAAAACATAAGAATTATAACAAAATCAAACATACATTCTATTAAAAACGGCGATTAAGTCTAAAATAAAATACACTACTGCATCTAGGCTCAGGGGTTTGTTAGTTAGTTTTTTTATGTTCTTCTTTGATGCTTTAAATGATTTGACCTTTTTGGACATCATATAGCCTCCCTAAACAGAGTGAAGTTAGTGAATGAATGGCACATTTGTATACAGTAGTAATTGTGTCACGTGTGGCCTGCAGCCAATTATCTGAGTTTTGTATAAATTCTGGAAATTGGGCTAAATGTGTTAATTGGATGATCCTTGAAGACAGAGTTTTGGTGGGTCAAAAGTTTATTTAAAAAAAAGTCCTATAATGAACTTTTAAATCCACAGTGCCTATGACAGGTGGACAAAGCCATGGTGGTAGCCATTAAAGCTAAACAAATGTTTAACAATAAACCAAGAATTATCTCCCTACTTGTATTATTTGAACTTCAATTAGAGCGAAAGCAGAATTTGGAAATAATGCTGTCAACATCAACAGAGAAAAGGGCACAGAAAGAGATTATTACGGGGCTTTCCTTTTTGCTTCTAGGCCGAGACTTTGGTCACATAATTTGTTTCCACATGACCAGCATGCTCTCTGAATTCCACATTCAACACAGAGTAAGACAAGTGAGAATTAAAAAAACAAAGCAGTACTGTGCTCTCCGTGACTGTGAGCAATAAAAGCAAGCAATGCTTATTTTACACATGACCCCATAACAGAGAACGGCACAGCGACATTGTCAATATTACAGTCTGGATCCAGAGTTGACTGACAGCTCATCCAGAGCGTACTTCAACTCTTACTATGTCAGGAGTTCATGCTGCACTTTTATCCATCGTAAGATTCGCCTTCTCAGCCTTATGATCAATGTGAAATGACTTTTTGGCCAACAAACATGTTTTTGGACTTTGGGAGGTATGGGAGAGTCTGGAAAGGAGCAACACTGGGAGAGGAGGAAAATCCCACATACACAGAGATTCAAGCTAGGAACCTTGTGAAGCAACAGTGCTACCAGCAGCTCTGGGGATACGTAGGTTCAGGTGGACTACTTTACAGAAAGGACTTACGGTTTGAACATGAGGGTATAAACAAACAAAACTTCCTTTTAAAACACATGTAACACTCCATCTTTTCTTCATCAAAGGAGCACTTTTTCAACCTTTTTTTAACCTCAACATAAGCAGAGAACTCATATTCCTCCATGACAAAACTGCTAATTAGTTTTAGAATAACAGCTTTTTTCACAGTCAGACTAGCAGGTTTGTCCATTTTTACTCTGTCATACAGAAACCAGCTGCATCCCTGTTTAAACAAGTGTATTTCCTAAAATATGGGTTTCTATGCCTTTGCAGGGCTTTACATCCTTTTCCTTCCTCTTCCTGTTTTTCTCCCTCTTGTTACAATCATTATTATATGAAAAAAACTAATATGCAACATGTGACAATGTTTAACTCCCATTCCCAGTTTTCAAGTCATTTTGTATGACCTAATATTCTGAGTATCATATAAAATGCTTTTATCTAATTTGCTTGCATAGTCTAATTAGGTTTAGGCCAGGAATTAGAAAGTGGCCGATGGACTGAATGATGGCCTGGATGAAGCATAATAACAATCCTCTTGCCTTTCTTTTCCACAGTGTTACCAGAGTCTTCCAACCAACCTCATAACTCCACCACCACGTCACTCCCTCCAACAGCGACCATGGACTGTTTATCGACTGGCTCTTCTTCCTGTTTGTGGTACTAAGAGGCTGAAATTAGATCTACATTGGCGAGGATTTGAGATAAATTGGGCAGCAGATCGGTCTTAACTTAATTTGCTCTTGGTTTGTGAGGAGGGAAGAGGAGGAGAGTCCTTTATGATATGGCAGATAGGAACAACACCCAGACAACGCAGGGTACAAATGGACTGAACGCGGTTCTTCTAAGTTAAGGTTACACTGCAAAGGGGACATTTGTAGTCATGCATGAGGCTGCAGTGTCTATATGCTGTCCTTCACGTTGGCTCCCTCGGGTTGCCCCAAATGGTTTTGCACAGGGGTAATCGCTCCCATTACAACTCTCAAGGGAGAGAGGTTTGCTTCTTAGCTGCTTTGTATGGTTGGGAGCTGGGGTGTGGATCTCCCTCCTTTCAGTGTCCCACTTTGATCTGACTCCAGTCCCTGACAGCTGATACTGTAGCTGAACCTGACACTGTCTGTGTAGAAATCTGGACCTGGAAGAGGAGTATGGGATTGAGAAGAGGGAGTCTGAATGCCAAAGTATCTGTTGTTAGGTATGCCAGACAGACACTACCACCCTCTCAGTTAGACTCGGCGCAGGAGGTCACGGCCCATAATGAAGAGAAAAGCCCAGAGGCTTTACAAATATCTTGTGTTATTAGTTTAAACTGTCTAGATAGAGTTGATATATATACATGTAAATTAGACATTATGATGATTGTCGATTAGCTTTATATTTCCATCATACTAAAGTTTCAAACCAATTTTGAGAGAAGATTTTTTAATATTCATGTAAGTACTTCAGAGACATACAGTATATTTTTGATATACTGCTCAAATGTTCAAGGATGTTCAGGAATAAACATGTAGCTGGACTCACAGATCCAGACTGATAAACTTGGGATGGCAAACCTGTAGGGCATCATGAATTCACAGTATTATGACATATGGGGTTATAAAATCAATCAGCATGCCTCTTTCATGACTTTTTCCATATGTAAGAGCTGTTTAAACATGTCGCAGCATTCATAAAAAAGGCTGTCTTTAAAAACCAAAAATGTACAGTACAGAAGATTTTTAGAGACCTAACATTGAATTAACTTTTCTATTTTTGACAGAGTTTCTCCTGAGGGAATGTGTCAGAATTAGTCTGTATGGCTGTCGTTCCACAGGTGCTGAAGATGGGGCCCACCAGCATTCGTTGGAAAGCCCTGCTATTGACCAGCCGGTACATAGCTGTCAGGAATATGAGCCTCTATGTTTTAAAATGAGATAAAAGCTTTTAAAACATTGGCTCCCTAAACATCCCAGGCACACGGGGGCATCTGAAGACACTTGTTCTGTGTGGTATGATGAATGGGTTGTCTTACAAGCATTTTAAGGTGTTTTTTTATATGCTAAGCCCAGCTTATGAAATGTCCCCGAGGTGGTCTGACATTCTGCCATACTAGAAATAGTCAAACCAGATTTTGAACTCACGATTCACACGATCCACAAAGCAGTTTTGCAAACATTGCAAACAGACAAGCTGCAGCAGATTCTGCCTCGGGTCCACATTACAACACATGCTGACCTAATAGGCTCCTGCCTGTCAACACAAACTAGAACATACCGAGGAATACAATGGAAAAAACTGACAAGCAGACAGTATGGGATCTTCTTTGTCCCATGTGAACATTGAAGAACTTGATGAATTGTAGAATTAGACTTTTAGGCAAATGTGAGTTTTGTCTTAATCCTGTTAGGTATGATTAGAACAAGTATAAAGACAGCTGTGTGCTTGCATCTTTTGCACAGTGCTGTTCTTTATTTACAGAATGATATTAATCACTCCCTCACTACGGTGATCTTCTCTGGATGAAGAACACAGCAATGAAAAAACACAACCCTCCTACTCTCATTTTTAAGTCTAGATTTATGTGGGAAAGCTCCATGTCATGCAAGAAAAACTGTATTATCTTTGAGGAGTGAAGTAATCTGCTCCTGTGTCCTTTTTCCACATCCACAGTGCAAAATTACATCATTCCTTTATTTCCAGGCTGTATCAATGTGACATCATGACCATCACTCTATACCCACATTCACTACAGAGATGGATAGCCGGGATTGAAACTCAAGCCTACATATTATATGAGATGCAGAGCACCAGTGCTTGTCCTTGGCTATTCTAAAGACTAATCAGATTATAGGCAGCAGAATATGAGGACCCTAGTCTCAGTTTCCTGAATGCTCTATCCAGAAAACACAGTTCATGGAACATCCATCCATTAGATTTTTTGCCCATGAAAGTATAATTAGTTGTAATTCTCAAAAATTGCTTTCTTGCTCACAATTTGAAGACTCATGCCACTCATATGAAGAGCTGCTGCATGTGTGCATTGAAAAACTAATAAAATGTGTTATTCATCTATCAAAATTGAAATAACTTGATTAATAAATAATTGAATAATGATTATTCAAATGATTTTCAATTTATCCAAAAACATTTTGTGTGATTTTTTTTTTTTTTTCACAATTTACACTTTTTTCACAGTACCTTATAGGCAGCCATTAGAGGAACTGGTCATGTGTCCCTTGTCACAAATCATCATGTCTGAAAACCTGTTGTACATCTCATAAATATATGAGCAACTCCATCTGTGTTTTCTATGTGTGGAGTACATCTCATATCCATCTATGTCAGCAGAAGATATTTGCTCCTGGTTTAGCCAGGTCTCAGAGAGGGTCAAGTGTGACTGGGTAAACCAAGTCATTGATGGGAAAAAGTTCCTTTAGGGCACATTGAGACATTTTGTGTCATGTTTATGCACAAGGCAGACTACACCATCTGTGGCGTATGGCATGAACTTTCTCCACATTCTTTCTCGTTCTTTACCACAGAAATGTCCCTGTCTGGTATATGTTAGTTACAAACAACATGTTACAACCATGGGCTCCCTTTTAAGGTTTTTAGTACCACATCCAGGTGGATAACACATGTTAGAGTGTTGCACACAGTGGAGAAATTTCTTCTGTTCTCTTATGTTCTCTTCAGAATTTGTTCATATTTCTAAAACAATTCTGTAATATGTGATTTCCAATATCATAATAAAACAAAATGGGATCAACAATGTAAGGATAAATATGTCCATGTGTATCAGTGAGGTTTCAAACTTGTGCTCTTTGTGGCATAAAGGATCACTGTCACAGCAGGTTTTACCTCCAGGTGCAGATCGGGCTTCACAGGCATCACGGCTGTCTCAGCATATACGTTAGAGGGATGTATCTTTTCTCTGTTATGACATGGGGGCTCCTTTGAATCAGCAAGTCACTTGTCAGGATAAACTAACAAAAGGATCAAAGCATGGAAATGTGTAGAATGTTCTCATCAATGTGTGATGAAACAAGTCAACTCTTTCTTTCTTTTATATGCTTAGGCTGTTTGTGGTAACAAAAAAGATACACTGTCTCTTTCAAAACAGTTTCCAGGCCACATACTTGCTAATGGTGCAGTTGACTGTGTTATGCAGCATCTGGTACACAGATAAGACACATAAATAGAAACACTGAACAGGACATGTGGCTTTACATAAAATGCAATTAAAGCAGTGATGTCTTAATGGCATTTCCTCCATTCTGTCACTATGTCACAAATAAAGACCGTAAATCCTGCTACATTTGCCACAAAGTCTCTGTATTTGCAAGCATTAAAATCAAACAGGATTGTGTCATTGTGTATTTGCCCATTTCCTGCTAAATGCACTGAAAATGGAATGAGTGAGAACAATTAGAGCCAAAGCAATTCCCACTATGAAGATTCATCATCTGCTTTAAAACCGCAGTTATTTTAAGTATTGATTTTAATGGCAGCAACACTCAGCAAAAACTAATTGCATTGACTGTCAAATAAATCAGTAAAGTTGGTGAGGGTATACCCTTTGAAAAAATGTGCAATACAGTATTTCAACAATTACTAGTAAGAAATATTTTTCTTAGAATTTCAAAAATTTGGAGATTTCAGCCATGTAGTATTTAACGGTGGGGAAATGCATACAAACCATCAAAAGCAGACACAATTATGTGATACAAGATATAAGCCAGATGGAAACTAGAAACCATTTTCTGTAAACACAGCTTGTGGATGTACCCACAAATGTGAGTAATTACAATATTATGAAAAAACAACAACAAACCCCCATGAAAAATCAATAAATGTTGGCCTTCCTTGATGTTCTAATGTAAGGCAAGGCAAGTTTATTTATATAGCACATTTCATGCACAAGAGAATTCAAGGTGCTTCACATAAAAGAGGAGCACTGCAGCATGGTGCAGCAGAAGCAGACTTGTTAAAAACAATCTTTTAAAACAAATAGAATAATAACATACAAAAAGAAACTCTCAAAGAAAATAAAAATAAAGTTAATTATCAGTTGTTCTGATAAAAGGCAGTAAATAGAAAAGCTTTTAACCCTGATGTAAAACTCTTGCAGTTTCAGCAGACCTGCAGGTTTCTGGGAGTTTGTTCCACATGTGAGGAGCATAAAACCTGAACGCTGCCTGTTTAGTTCTGACTCTGGGAACTAAAAGTAGACCGGACCCTGATGACCTGAGGGATCTGGTTGGTTCATAACAAACCAGAAGTTCCTGAATACTGTATATTTTGACCCTAAACCATTCACAGTTTTCTAAACTAAAAGCAGGATTTTGAAGTCGATTCTTTGACAAACACGAAGCCAGTGTAAACATCTGAGGACTGCTGTTATATGATCCACTTTCCTGGTCTTAGTGAGGACTGGGGCAGCAGCATTCTGGACTAACTGCAGCTGTCTGATGGACTTTTTAGAGTGACCCGTGAGGACAGTGTTACAATAGTCCAATCTTCCAAAGATAAATGCATGGAGAAGGTTTTCTAAATCCTGTGGAGACATCAGTCCTTTAATCCTCGATATGTTCTTTAAGTGATAATAGGACTCCACAACTGTCTTAATGTGACTACTGACATTTTGGTCTGAGTCCAGGATTACACTCTGGCTCTGTTGGTGGTGTCAAATTTAGCAGTCTGAACTTGAGTGCAGACTTTTAATTTTTCTTCTTTGGCTCCAAAAACTTTCAGTTTTGTCTTCATTAAACGTTCTGACAGTTCTAAAAGTTCTGACATATCCAGCCTCTAAACTGATCAATGTATCTGATCAGTGATTGGATGGGACTATAGTCTCCTGGTGAGATGGTTAAATAGATCTGTGTGTCATCAGCATAGCTAAGGTAACATATTTTTTCAGTTTTTATAATTTGAGCGAGTGGGAGCGTGTAGATGTTGAACAGCAGGGGCCCCAGGATAGAGCCTTGGGGAACTCCACAGGTTATTTTAGTTCGCTCAGATTTATAGTTACCTATAGACACAAAGTAGTCTCTGTCTTTTAGATAGGACTCAAACCAGTTATTTGAAGTGCCAGAAAGTCCTGCCCAGATTTTCAACCAATCTAGTGAGGTTTTTTGGTCGACTGTGTCAAATACAGCACTGAGATCCAGTAGCACCAGGACTAAAATGTTTCCACTATCTGTACTTAATAAAAGACCTTAACCATACATAAATAAAAGAACTTAACATGCAGTTTCAGTGCTGTGATGTGATTGAACCTTCTTAATCTTTCTCACCCTTTTTCATTTAAACTTGTTTTGTTTTTTCGTTTAGGAAGAGGGCCCATGGATGGGCCCTAGCCAGTTAAGGGGTTAATTAGTTATTCTTTTCACATTTCTTTTACAAAGTGGTTTTTTTTTTTCCAAAAAGAAGCAATGCAACAAATCGGTTAACACATCCCTGTTCTTTATTTGTTGGCAGCATTTATATAAGAATGCATTTTAATCTTGAAGTATGTACAGTACCATGCACACATCCAGGAATAGAGTTCAGAGAAGAGGATGGAGGCAACCCAATAATGATGCTGCATTGTCTTTAGGAGGACAGAGCAGAGAGGAAAGGACTGGAGGAGAAATTGTATAGCAAATGAGAGTGCAAGAAGGTGAAAAATGGGTCTATTATAGGCCTAATTTAATTTCCCTTGGTCTCAGAGGGAAACAAAATGGACTCACCCTCCTTCCCACTTTGTCTGTATCTCCTCATCCCTCCATTTGCTCATACCAAAGGTATAATTTAATCATTCTGTACCTAATTGTGTGGGTTGCTGATATAGTCTGACAGTGCATATGCAGGTAGGGGAAAGAGGATGAAAAGGAGCATAATTATGGAACCGTGGGAAACCACATCACTTCATTTTTAAAAATGGGCAACATGTTAGAGGAAAGGGTTACATGGTCCTTTATTGATATTGAAGCACAAGCACAGCAAAGCACTTAGAAGGATCCTGGAGAGACACTGACCTTCAGGAGAAACTGCTAAATACCTCTCCTGTTAATTCCAGTATTTTCAAAAGGCTCAACGACACATGAAACACTATTAACTTAACATATAAAAATAGTTCAAGTTATAATTTCTGTCTTTTCTTTATATCCCTAAGTGTGACCAGACTTGTAGTATACATGTTTTAATTGTGTGTGCAACACTTTGGCCAACTGCGTTGATTTTAAAGTGCTTTACAAATAAAGTTGAGTTGAGTTGAGTAGTAATAAAAGTGTTAAACATGATAAGTAAGAAATAACCTTTGACATACAATTAAATTAAACTATCTAAAATGGGTAAAAACTCCTCCAAAAATGTATTATAGTTCATTCTTAATATGTTAAAAAAAATATTTAATTAATCCCATTAATATAATGTGACAATGTCACTTCACTATAATGGCAGACAAAAGATTTTGGCCTATCTGTCAGAAATATTATATTTCAACCCCACCTGTTCCACCCTCTTATATTTTGTTTGAAAAAACAAATTGAAAATGACCCTCAACTTCACACCTATTTCTACACAAAAACAGCAAAAAACTTGCTTCACCTCTGTTACCTTGTCAGAAAGCAACCTATAACCTCAGAATATCAATCACTTCTTCCTTTCTCTTCCGTCCCGCCCAGGAACACCGTTTAGCCTCTTTCAAAGGCCGCGCCCCGTGTTAGATCTCCTGTTACGATCCACTGCGACCAAAGAGAGCATGTGTGCCCTCATCTGGGATGATTTGAAGACTTGCTGCAGTCAGTCATTCATCATCACCATGAGTGCCTGCAGTTATCCTCAGAGAGGTTATGCATGTAGTCATACAGATGAAGATACCTGTGACCTTTGACCTCATCTAAGAGAGTCCCTTTTAAAAGAGGACTGTGCTAACTTGCATGGTATGAGCCATTAAAATGTATGTAGGTTACAGCATGGGGTCGAGCAGGCATATTTCTGATGGACTATTGCTGAACCTACCCTACATGGGGGTAGGTTCAGCTTTTCCATAAATCCAGGAGAGCAATGAAGATATTTTACTAGCCGTACTCTACAGTGCAGTTATTAATCACTGCTTTGAGACTGTGGCACCTTACAGCACAGTCAGTTTGGTCCTAAAATGGCTGCAATCCAGCAGTTTTTAAATATATTCCTGCTCTCCTGAATCTAATTGAATGGTTGCTTAACAGCCAATCAAGATCTCCACAATGACTCATTCATTTGAGTAAGGTGTGTTAGAAAAGGGATACATGGAAAACCTGCTGGATTGCAGCCCATTTAGTGAGTATCCCTGCTTAACAGGCTGACTCTGATAAGAGTCTGATAATTATTTCAAACATACAAAGAAATGTGCCACGAAGTAGTCTTTAGTTTATTGGCTAATTGACTAAACTGTCAGCGGCAGAAGGAATCACCATCTTCTACCATAGTGAAGGTGTTTTAACCCAGGACACGCAAATTTGAGCTTTCCATGAATTGAATTGAATTGAATTGAATTGAATTGAATATATACAGCAGCTTGTTAGTTTATTTCTTAAGTAATCAACAGGCTTTTTATAGTGTTTAGTATGAGAAGTGCCACAGTATAGTTTCATACAGTGAGACACTGATATTTAGAGACATTCAACACAATGTGGTCTCTCTTCATGACCTACCATTTCCTATTACTTGACTACTACCTGGTCAAGACCAGGGAAAAGCATGCCTCATCATGATTAAGCTTTTTTTGTAGGTAGTTGAAATTTCTGCTGTTGATCATCCATCGTTTACCCATTTTGTTCATGTTTTGCCAGTCCCCCCAGAACTCAGGAACCTCCCTAAGGGCCCAGCCCACCAGTTTTGGAAACCATTGCAATAACATAAACCTTTTTAAAAACAACAACAAACAAAAAAACAAAAACAAACACTGTCAAATAGCAAGCTTTTAGGGTTGCCGTCCTTTAGAGCTATACTCCTGCAACTTCTAGACGCCTTCTCTGACACACCTGAATCATAAATAATAAAATCCCTGTGAAATGGGCTTTTCCTCACTCTGTTTAACATGCAGCCAAATTGAACCTGTCACAAAAACTCAACATGACTTATCCCCTTTCACTACAACAAGTCATTTCTACACACATGTTTCTTCTTACATGTCAAGCATTCCTCACTAACGACACACTGGAGGTTAACAGCAGTTAGCTAAGCAATGTGTTTTCCATTTGAACCTCAGGTCACTTACAGACCGATACTGGATACTGCAACTGTTTCACAACCTGCAGTGTCAATTCTGATTTGAACATGCAGAGGCAGATCTGACTGCATGAAGCAGATAGGCAGCTCAACAATAGTGACTTGAGGTTGAAATGGACTGGGAACATCCTGACGTATAGGGTCTTTGAAGGTTTCTTTTATATGCAGGGTTTCATTCCAGTGTTATTACTTTCCTTTTATTAAGATTGGAATCTTGTGTTATCCATTTAAATTGAATGAATGGAAATATATATATATATATATATAATCATACATTTCTAAAGTTTAAAGGGAACGTATCATGCAAAATCCACTTTTTTAAGCCCTTAAATACCTGTTTTTGTCTTTTCCAAGCGGTCCGGAGTGCCGAAAAATG
>JBBDHI010000023.1:11555198-11566540 GCA_037177115.1 Craterocephalus stercusmuscarum | reverse complement strand
CCGATCTAGATATTACTAAAGTATGTTTGTTGTGTTACTCAGTGCAGTTCAGTGCCATCTGTCCATCCATCACTAATAAGACCATCTGATTCTTTTCTCAAAATACATGCATCCGTTAATCAAACAAGACAAAATAATTAGTTTGCTTTCATAAGATCTATATATAAATGAAGTACATTCCACATTAGATTCTCTCTCTGTTTTACTCATTGTAGCATCTTCAAGTAGTCCCATGGGCTAAACCAAAAGCCTTCAGAGGCCACTCGGGATCATGGGAGATGTACAAAAGACTCCCTTTAGCCTGAGACCGGCTCTTTCTTCGCCACTGTGATCACAACATCTTTCAGATCGCTGCCTCAACTGACTGTTAGCTAATCAACAGACTCCTTTCATTGTCATCTCACAAAAGCGTTGATTTAATCTGTGAGGCATCAGATCATTGGAATGAAAAGTGACTGCAGTCGTGAGGAATTTAGGATTTAGAGTCTGACACCCACAGGGTACATTGTTATAAAAGAAATTCAGAGACTCGCTCACAAATGACCTTCATGTAAACTTTCTGTATTAAAAAGACTGGTCTTTGTTTTGCTGGATGAGATGGGTTCGTCTAGGCAGTGACACATTTTCTTGTTGCATTTAGGTCGATGTGAAAAGCCCCAAGATGAGCTGATTATTTGGCTGACAAAGAGGATGCCCTGTGCTTTACACTGTCGACTCAGCACATATGTGCTCCAAATATTCTGTTCACTTCATTGTGATCCTGGTCGGTGAACCCAGTCAATCCTTCTGCTGCACAGAAGTTCATGATCATTTGTCCAGGGTTTGGATATCATTGCATGGCTATTTGTTAGAAAGTTGGCATATTACTAACAAAAAAAAGGGAATCAATCAACTTAAAAACGATAAGAAACAAGCTCTTTGAAGGGTATGTCTGAGCCTTAACCTAACCGTTCTTACACACATTGATAAATGAGAAAACAACTGTCTTACCTTGGCAAACTGTATCGCTGACAGACGTGCAGGCCTGCACTTCTTCACTGTCATCACAAGTGGAGCACGGGATGCAAGGGTCTCGAGAACTTTCCTGGTCTGAGTAGGTGTCCAAGGTGCACTCTTCACACTCTGTATCATGGTCAGACTCACAGCTGAGCAACATGCCATAGCCTTCCGGACATTTAGTGCAGGGTTCACAGAGCTGGGAGAGCTGATTCAGGTAGTAGCCGTAGTTGCACACACAGGTAGCATCATTGGACTCGGTGCAGGGCGTCTCCATCCGGTAAAGGCCGGTGCATTTTGTACAAGGCCGACATTTCTCTGTGAGGCTGTAGATTTCAGAGAATGTTTCACCTGAAAAATTAAAAATCTGCATTGAATTTACATTTTTTTTTAAAACAAGCTGATGACTTCTTTTTCTTTTTTTTTGGCATCGGTTTGAACTGTAAAGACAATGTCACCCACCAAAGTGTCTCTCGTTTCAAAGTAAAATGCAATAATAAGTAATACCACATTTATAAAGGCCAAATATATGATTTTCTTTTTCTTCTTCATTTGTAAATCTGGATATCACTGCATCATCTTATATCAGTGGTCAAATATACAAACAAAAGTAGCAAATGCAAGCAGTGGAGAAAAAGATACTTTGTGGCATTTAGACACATCACCTGGAGGAAATTATATATTTGCCCTGGAAAAGACCTTTTCTTGAGGCAAAGGGTAAATTTGTCCAGTTTGACTGGACTGACTGTCAAAGCATATTCAGCTTGGAACTGTGTAGCATAAAATTCCCTCTTAATAAATTTTCTTTTTACTTTTCCTGCAACTGCCTGTGTTATTTCCAAACGTAGGAAATGCCCTGTTTCTAAGAACTAAGTTTTCAAAAACTGCACAAACAGGAATTCAGCTTACATGTCGCCTAAAGGGCATCAGATGGTGACGGGGTCAACAGAGGCAAGAAAACACTTCTACAATGTAATAAGTTGCAACAGTTTTTGCAAAGAAATTTTCATCTTTTATGACAATCGTAATTAATTCAGGTATGTTTAGAAAACCTGCAAGATTTTGAGAACAGAAATGTCTCCAAAAAGGTACAATAACTACTGCATAGTTTATGAAATTGCATTTCAACTGGATAGAGCTGGGAAATGTACTAAATTATGCAACAGACCCATTTGTAAGGGCAGTGAGAGTATGTGGGTGTGTGTGTGTGTGTGTTGATAAGGAAAACTTTGAGAGAATGGTGGATAGACTGAAAATAATACCTTAAATTCTCTGTCTAAATTATTATTAAGTTTGTCCTTTGACATGTGACACTGAACCTGTTGATCACAAACATTTCTGTGTGATCAACAGGATTTGCAAATCCATAAAAAAAGTTAATTTATTAGCAGTGAAAGCAGTGTTTTTAATCTTTTATTTAAGCTTTTTGTGCCTCTAAACAGTTTGCATAATGTCTACTTGTCATGCTTGAAGCAAATACGGAGTATACTTGTTAAATTTGGGCCTAACAGTTGATTTGGTTGCTTTACTAATCAGGGACAAGAAATCTCACTGGACCTTTAGCTGAAGTGATTTAAGGTGAGCTAAAAAAAAAAAAAAAAAAAGACATGCCAGGTAGAAAGTGGAAAAAGTTGCCTGATCAGCGTAAGTATAGAAAAATCTGGTGTTTTTAAAAGATTGACGTATCTGTATATTTTGAAAATAAAATAAATCTGTACAGGACTAAATGTGCACCAGCAAGGGCTGTCACTTCAGCTTTATTAGGCCTGTTTTATCTCTAAAATTTCAGGAATAGAGACACATATAAGCCCCAAATGGATCCTCAGATTTTCAAAATCTGTAAAATCTTACTAATCTGTGATTTTTTTAACCAGATCATTTAGCAGATAGATACTGTAAATTGTTGCAGGTTACAAAAGGTTATGTTTTCATTTTATCTGTAAACTGGAACTAAACAAACTGAAAGGAGGAAGGACGCTATTGTAGGCATGCAGTCTCCATGAAGACCCTCTGCAGCTCAGTGTCTCTCAACATATCAGGTTTTCAGTCTGCATCGGGGGCCCACCAACTCGAACGAATGCTCTGATGATGCAGAGATTAAAATAGAGATGAAGAGAAATAGACACCATGCTTAACACACCGACAGACAAAGAGAAGACAAGGAGCAGAGACCCGGTCATTTGAGAACCAGATGAATCTATGTGTGCGGTTCTGTCTTAAATTGTTGGTGTCAAATTTGTGTCCCTCGCATTTTTGTTTAATTATCTTTTCATGAGTGGACACCAAAAAACCTACTTACTGTGCCTGTTACTCATGTGCTGCTGCTACCCCCTCCCCATGATATCTTGCAACGCCCTCCCTCTCCTCAGACACACATGTTCAAACTACCCTCCCCTCACTACCCCCCACGAGTGCTCTCAGAGCCATTATCATAATGCCATGCATCAATAATGCAAGTCAATACATTAATAACACAGGCTGCAGCAAGCAGTGAGGAGTAGGAGTGTGTATGTGGGCTGGGGGGGTGGCGTGGGGTGAGGTGGGGGGGCAAATAGAGGAGGGGAGTGAAGACATTTTTTTTCCTTTCTCAGTAAATCATATAATAACAGCACTTTTGCTGCTGGTTTAACAGTCAATCCCTCCCTTTGTTTTAACACCCATATAAGGACCCCTTACTTTATCTGCTTTGAACACTGTGCAGTATGTGTGTGAGTGTGTGCGTGTTTTTCTGGACAAGTCTGTACGTGGTAGTGTGTATGAACAACTAACTGCTGGCTGAAAAGTTTGCGTCGTCTCCATTCCAGTTACAGCTGAACTTGTTCTGTTTCATCTCCACTTATCTGCTCATTCATCCAAACTCCTTGGTGTGTTTCAGCTGGCTGTCCTTTTTAGCACTTCAGCCAGGCTTCTGTTAACTATCCAAACTAAATAAAGCATTGACGCTGCAACCCAGAAATAAAATGTTTCGGATATAACTCTAGCCAAAGGCACAGATGTGTGTGTTTCTGTGGTTGAGTAAGCATGTAAAGATGCTAAAAACAATGGGGATGGAAGGTTCAGAATCTATATTCAGACCACATTAAAATGTTGTTTAAAACTTAATTTAAAACATAGAGGCTTTGTAGTTGTTTAGCTAGTTAGCTCAACATGCAAATTTTTCAAACAAAAGAAAAAAAAGCTAACTTTTTTTTTTAATCGGACTGTGATATCCCCACAAGTGAACATTGGTTCTGAAGTTGGCACCAAAGGAAACCAGATACCCATTACATTGTTTGAATGTAGTGAATCTTAGAGTATTACTCATGTAAAGAAGTTGTTTACATGCATGTATTACAGATCTAATCTCTTTTATGTTTTCTTAAAATAGTAGTGTGTGACGCCAGCGGATGGATCTGCTTTGCATTTTTTCATTTCCATGATTGAGTGCACATGGCCTGTCACTCTGTTTGTTCATGTCTGTGCAGAACAAGCAGACTGATAATTATCACTGCTGAAAACCTCCATGTTGTGCAACACAAAGCCAAAAGCATCTGAGATATGTCTCATAAAAGTAGTTTAGAGCCTAAATTCTAAGCTTTTTTTACAAACAGAAGAAAATGTGGTTAATCATGGGCAGATCTATTATCTGGGAACAATATAGCTTATTGTGATTTCTAACTCTCAGACTAAGACAAACCACTAAAATCAAACATCACTGCAAAGGACTCCTACAAATATGAATGAATCATTTTCCACCTACACATTCGCTTTGACTTCTCTCATGCCCTTGGAACTGACTTTCTGACTGTGGGACTCCTTGGCTCATGTTTAGCCATCGTTCACTGACCCAGTAAGGTTGACAGCTACTTCCTGGACTGGATATGTGATGGTCAGGGAATTCTTAGAAAAAAAAAGATAAGAAAAAACTATGGGAAAACAACAGCACTGAACAAATCCCATCCTTCACAGGCTCAAGCAAATCTTCGTCCTCAAGTAGTAACAGTTGGGTACCCTTAAGTATCTTTGGAACCCTTTAGTCATGCCCATATTTTCCAAGAGAGAATTTATACTGCTACAAGTAGTGTGACATGACTTTCTAATAGCTACTCTAAAAATGTATCTCCCCGTGCATTGATATCACTGTCCTCATATTGTGCAGCCTCTTTCCCTACATGGTAAAGTCCAAGAGGAGCTTGTATCTGACATCTATTTCACTTCCAAACATGCAGATGAATCAGTATTTACACTGAGACAAGAATCAGTTTTTTTCAAAACACATTACAGTCATATGTATTATATAGGATATATATATGATTGTAGGAATGTTTTTTAAGATTTGAGGGTCACAATGGTGGTGAATACTAAGTACTTTTGGTGCTCGTCTAAATTTCCTACCTTTATTCGGTGAAGGTCATAGTATAACAGACAAGCGTTGGATGAATTTTACTGTATCCTCCAAAGGCTTGTAAAACTAATGACATTTCCAGCTGTTACTCTGCAGCTAGTCTTCATAAGCAACCATTAACTTGCTAGCAAATAATTTCTATGACCATGAGGCACAAAACCAGATACATATGAGCATTTTAAATGGTTATTGGAAGTATGTTTGTAATACAGTGGGATAGACTACTTCTCAGGAAAAAAAAACCACTCTACCACTAAAGATGTGGAAGTGATACTGTACAGCACTTTAAGAAAGCTGTCATGCCGCCAAACAGTCCCGTTTCCAACACACACTGGAGAAGGGCTGAAAATGTTCAGTAATGTAAAATATAATGATTCGCCAATTGTTTAAACCCTCATTTAGACAGTTGTTAAGCAATGAAATTTTGACATTTTCATTTCATTTTCATAAACAAATGCAAGTATTGTAATTTTATGCCAGCAACTAATTTTCAAAAAATTGGGATAGGGAAATGTTACAAGTGAACTTTTTAACAACGTTGGAACTGAGGATTGAGGAGACCTGTTTTAAAATTTAAAAACCAAAATGTTTCCCAGTCTTTGTATGGATAAAGTGTCTCAGCTGCTCAACAGTTTGGAGAGTTAGCTAACTTGTATTGGGAGTGTTTCTGTGGGGGATGGTTCTGGATGCAGCCAGCTCAGTTTGGCACCATGACCCATTAAAGCCAATCTGCTTTAATTCAATCAGAATGTGGTTTGGCATCATGTTATTTAGCTAAACAAGGAAATAAATGATCTTTGGTTGGTAGCAGAGTCAGTAATTATGCCTTATGCCAATTGCACTACAACGTCATCATGAATGCTGTTTTTCAAATGTGTAGATGATTGTACCTCATTCAGGAAATCCAAAAAGAATGGAACAGCTTTCCACCCTACATGAATTCATTTTTATTAAGCTCCTGGATCATTATACATAAATGTTTTGTCTTTGCAGAGTTTGGACTTGCATTTGTAAATGCAGACATAAACTGTATTCAGTGTAAAAGGTTTTCAGAAAAGTAGTCAATTACATGCAGCAACGTCCAGAACAAACTATGACCTGTTGCCAAATAATCTTTTAATTAATTATAGTTATAGTAGCACACTTTCCATTGAATTGATGGGAAAATGCATATTTCCTCTGCTTTGACAGCAATATATGAAGATGAAATTATTTGTGGAAAGACAATGTTTATATTTTCAAGGGCTGACTCAAATGACTCTTCTCCACTTATGCATTGTTATTTGCACATGCTCATACTGCATCACTTCTCTGTGCGAGTACATGTCCGCATAGCAGTTACACTGTTTTTTGAGATACCTACTGTCAAGACATGGCTCGCAATAAGTCTGCTTGGCCCCACATGGTGTGACGACGCCAGTACCGGGCGGACAGTCTTGGCAGCATTCTCCTTTGGATGTGTACTGTTTGGATGTACAATTATCCCCCTTGGCCACGGCCCCAACCTTTAGGTCAGAGAGGTTAAATAAAGAAACAATTACATTCAGCAGCAACACTCAGAGTATTCCAATCAAAACACACAAAATGTAATTTGTCTGCAAATTGGCAAACGTTTATTTAGCATGAAAAATGGTTTGGCACTGTTCAATGTGAGCTCTTTTACAAGCTTGAATGGGGAAAAAGTCATAAGGAATTAGAAATAAATGAATTGACATTTGTTTCCATCTCTATTCGTTATTTCTGTAATCTCCTTGGATTTATTTCTGTTTCCAGACCCAAGACTTAATGGGGCAGAAGAGAAAGAAACTTCCCAGGCCGTGTCCCCATTGTGAAATAAAGCGATAGCTTATCTTGATCTGGTTTCGAAACATATTTTAATGAGACAATCTGCAGAACTCAAATCACTCTCTGATTGAATTGGCTACAACCCGTAGACACGTGGGAACCGTAGCGAGGTCACAAAGGTGCATAACTTTGTTTTAAGGGATCACATGCCACGGAGGTTGAGAAACCACAACTTTAACCACAAGAGAGCATAACTTTCAGGCAAAAATATGTGCACTTAAAAGAAGTCAGAGATGCAGTCATTTGCATTCAGGAACATCTAAGCTAAGTAAAGCTGGTCCTATCTCCAAAAGAATCCTACGGAGTAACCTGTTGAGTGCTTTATCTGAGCTGTTGACAGGTAAAGATGTTTGTGCGTGCCTCTGCTTATGCATAAATGCATGAGAATGTGCACACTCTTGCACACTCATGCCTAAGCCTGGATGTTCCTGTGTTTGAGTAAGAACTTTGAGTGTGTGTGTGTGTGTGTGTGGCCCTTTTACATCATATCGCTGACAATCGTTCTCACACCAACTTGTTTTTAACTTTTATCTTCTGCACAGCGCCATCCAAAGCAAATAAAAGCAGCAACTGAACTCTTTCAAGAGTCTTTCACTCTCTTCACATGCATGAGGTCTTTTGTTTTCTAGTCAGCAACTGTGAGGTTCTTTAGTTATACCTTGTCTGTTTAACAAAGTGCAGACCAAAGTTCAGAAAACAATACAAAACAAAAACTTTGGCTCATTTTGATAACATTTTTTAAATATCTTTCATACTATGAGCAACATGTGAGTCAGCTTGTTCTTTATTGAGGCGAATATTGTCCCAGGTTGAATATGAGTAGGAGTGAACACACTTTCGCACAGTGTGAGGATGTGTGCACACATGTAGGTACATTATATTGATGAGTCCATGTGTACCTTCAATATAAAACCATCAGGGTTCAGGTGTGTGTGGAATGTTGCTGACAGGAAAGAGGAGCTCTACAAACTCCCAAGTGTTCCCGCAGGCACTTTCTGAGTCAGCTGACACTTAATGTCTACGTGTGTGTTTGCGTCTGTGCACATGCAAGAGTACACACATTCTCTCTTGCCCCTGATGGAGCCATGGTTCATTCACCTTGAAGAGCTGGTATTCAGTTCTCTGTGTTCAAGAATGTGACTTCTGTTTTTTGGGGGGAAGCATAAAAATTGACAGGCATCATAATTTTAAATCATTCCCCAGCTTCCTTAAGGGAAAAGGGGACTTTTTGGACACAAATAAAAGTGGCACTCATCCTTTAAAGCTGATGTGTGAAAGTGTAATGTATAGTTATATTTAACAAATGACCTCCATGGTTGTTTTAGGAAATTTGACCAAGGGAAATTTGTTTTTATACATCAGCCTTACCTATATTGCCCTTTGAAGTGATTCAAACCAATAAAATGTTTCAGTCTTCCACAAACCTTCAATTATCATCTAAACTGCAACACACACTTTACCTCACACTCAATTTGTGCAACAAGTATCTATAAACTGTAAAAAGGAATAAAATCTGTCTTTGGGCATGTTCATCCCTATCCTCGCTCCCTTTAACTACCCCTTATTTTCTGCACACGCCCACTGACACACATGCATCTTCACAAATACCTTAACAAACCTTTCATGTGAACAAACCTGTTCTAAAACGACGAAGTGTTTGTGATGAAGTGTCTCCAAGCTGCAGCATTTAGCATTTGCTTATTTTTTCTTTGACCCTTTTCTGGCTCTAGGTGTGGGTGCAGCACTACACCACCACAAAACCCAAACATAAGATTAATGTGCATCACTTATGCCTTTCTAACTGTGCAAACAGAAGCTCCGGATGCTTCTGGATGAGTAAACGGCTTGTGGGGTGAAAAAAAACAAGAGGATGCAGCGTTTTTTAGCAAGTTGGAGCTTGACCTGGACATTTTCCGTAACTTGTTTAAAAAGGAAATTAGAGGGTTATACTGGTAAATTTTTGCAAGCCGGTCTTCCTGAAGTATAACAGTTAGTATAATGATCACACAATAAAATGTTTTAGAAGTATCTAGACACAACATCTGAGCTCAAAGCAATCTAACTACGGCTTTGCTCAATTTTCAGTTGGAGACACTTAACCTCTGGACCTCAGCTGTCAGCACGTGTTAAGTCATTAAGCTTCCTGTAAACCTGCCTCCTGATGAGTTGGCCCTAAACCTAAACCAGGCAAGGATCCTGATCCAACCAACCAACAACACTGAATCCTCATCTCTCAAGAGGAAAAAGAGACAGAAAGAAAGAAGAGTGAGGTGAAAGCAGGAGAGGAAGAGTGAGGAAGAGGAGGAAAGGAGGGGTTTCAGGGTTTATCAATATTGCATGTGCTGAGCCAGCAGAGGATGCATACCCATCAGTGGGAGCATCTGTCATGTACCAGTGATGCAGCCTTAAACCAGGACCTTGACCGGCTCATGGCGCTGACTGACCGTGTGGCGTCACATACTGGAAAACTATTTCCGTCCTGGGCCTGTGTGTCCTCAAGATGAATCAGATGGATTACAATCAGAGACTCTCAAGAGTTTCTTAAATATCCCCACAAAATTTCAGCTGTTTGTCTTCTCTCTCCCCTCGCTCCCCATGTGTTTGCCTCATCTTGTGGGAAGTGGTTGTGTTTTCACTGTGTGTGTTTTGCTAGTCTTCCTGGTGTTGATAAGAAATCATGTGGCTCTCTATAAACAGCCAAATCCCCTCCCCTTGGGCAAGTGATTTGTAATATTGGACCAACTTTCACAAGCTCAGCAAAGCACTTCTTGCCCCCCACCCCTCTCCACAGAGCTCAGTGCGCCAGTGTTATTGTCCCTCTGTCTGCGGGGACATAAGTAACTGAGACGGGTGGAACTACAGCTCCGGCAACTTGAGCTATAAAGTATCAGCACATCCGCTCTGCTTTATGTTGTCAAGCCAGGGCTGAGGACACGACAGGTGTAGGTGTGAGGACACCATCAACATCCCCAAAACGACGAAACACTGTCAATTCCTAAAAGTATGATAATGTCTTTAAATGTTGAGTGATTTGTCAGGAAAGTTCCTGTCAGCGCAAAACAGGTTGGAAGGTAAAACTTACAATCTCCAAGCGCTTTTAAGCACCCCTTATCGTAATAGAAGTTTTTTTTTGTTTTATTTTTTATGGTTAACATTTTTTTTTTTACACTTTGACAACATCAGAGGCTACTTACCACTCCGAGTAACACAGCCATAAAAACGGGCTTCATCCTGGTTCTCCTTTGCATCTTTCCAGGGAAGGTCAACGATGAGAGGCAAACGCAGGAGGATGCGGTTCTCAGTAAGTTCGAGGTGAAATAATCACCGCTGTCATCGCTGCGTTGGTTTGGTTGGGAAAGAAAAAGCGAACGAGAGAAACAAACTCTCCAAATGACTGGCCCCTAACAAGGAAGAGAAGTTAGTCCATCAAACCTTTCTGCGCACGCAATGCTCTCTGTGCGTAAACTCGACGCGGATGAGACTGACCCATTGGGTTTTAGTGCTATGTGCGCGTTTCGTTCACCGGGCTCATATGGCTGAAGCGCTCTGCTCAACGGCTTCAAGGAAGGAACCATCTCCTATCCACGCCCACACGGCGCACACACGCGCGAGAGCTTCTATCTCTACAGCGCAGATTGCGATGTTGCTAAAACTAATGGCCAAACTAATGTTGTAAAATGTTTTAACCATCAGACAGAATGAAGAGTGTGTAAATAATTTCCCATGTTGTCAGCTTTATCCCACTGCGACCAAAACAACTTCATTAAACTGGAGAAAGTTCTCATTTAGTACATTAGTAGTACATGTAGTACATTAGTTTTCTGTCGGCTTTTGCTTGAATGACTTTGTTTTGACAGTGTTTGAAGGGAAGGACCAAATCATCAGACCTCAGTAAACTCCCCTCCCCCAGGACTGAGAATATGTCTGCATCTCTTCCAGGGAAACCTCAGAGCCAAACAGGTGCACAGCCACTGACATTAGCAACGTCCTGTGAATAACCAGGGATGTTTTTATCCCTGACTCCAAGGAGGGGGGGAGGAAGGGAGGGGGGGGGGGGGGGGGGGGGGGAGGGGGGGGGGGGGGGGGGGGGGGGGGGGGGGGGGGGGGGGGGGGGGGG
>JBBDHI010000023.1:11480821-11491273 GCA_037177115.1 Craterocephalus stercusmuscarum | reverse complement strand
AAGTAAAACTGCAATCCTTTGGTCTGAAATCGTTAGTATAGCTCCACACACCCCTTCTTAACCCCTGTTCTGAGGTGCTTCTGTACAGGCAATGAGAGCAGCTCGTTTTGATGCTGTCTCTTTAAATCTGAATGAGACATTTCATGCCCCGCCCTTTCCAGGTCACAGAGCGTTCTACTTGGTTCAACTCCGCCCCCTTAGGGCATCTTTGTAGCTTCTTATCAGCTAACGATCGTCAGAGAACGATCGTAGAAAATGTCATGACCATATTCAGCGGACACACAGCAAATACTCTGACGTATTAGACAAGAAAACGTAATAGCGAATGGGGAAAACTAAACAGACTGAAAAAGAATAATAAGATCTTTACGCAGCACCTGGAGTGAATAAATTACATTTTTCTGCACTCCTGAACCCTCAAAAAAGACAAAAACATGTATTTAAGTGCTTAAAAAAGGGGATTTTGCATATTTCCCCTTTAAATCCAGATATTTCTGGAAAATCTTTAGTCAGAAATTACTCAAAAACGTACACTTGAGAGATTGATTTTACTGTAAAGTTTACAAGATTAAAACAAGAAAACACAAAAGAAACGCAGATTTTCACTGTTGAAAGTCAAAGCTCCTCTACGATAAATGGATTTTTGTTAAATTCTCGGTCGACTCACCAGCGGCTCCTTGTTCTTAACCAGGCGGACAATCTTTACCGATTCCTCCTCTAGGTCGTCGTCTAAATCATCTGGCAGTGGTGGAAGCACTGGGTCAAATTTCTTTTGGGCCACAATGTCATGAGCTGACAGCACTGCCTGCATGAACCAGTTACAAAGCACACACACATGTGTGTAAGAAGCCTGGGCAATGAAACAACAAGGAATGCAAGAAATAGGGAAAACACTTATGAATGAGTAATATGAGTTATGAATGACAAACATAAAAACTAAGGTCATATTGTAAGAAGAAAGCATTTTCTTTCCTCAAAAGCTCCCAAGAAAGTCATTAACCTGAACATGATCACTTAAGTAACACTTGCATACTTGTCTGCCAGTAAGGGATGAGGAGAGTGCAGACAGCCCAATCACCGGTGTTACATAACTGCTGATCAACTCAGAAAAAAATCAGAGCAGCTATGAGTGAACATAATAGAAGGAGAGGAGCACAGTCCAGCTTCATTAGCCTGCGAAGAAAGATGGCCGATGTCTGCATGTACCTTCAAATGAGGAGTGCTGAGCAGGAGGAGGAGTTCTCGCTCGTCATCCTCCAGAGGTCCGTTCTGAAGCTCATCTGCCAGCTGATGATCAGAAATGGACAGTTGGCAGATTAAAATGTTTCAGGCAGCTGCACCAAATCTTTCAGGAAATTACCTTTGCCCCAAATCTAATTAACCTTAACTTATTCTTGGAAATAAAATGTGATTGCACCTACGTCCTCTGCCAGACAGGACGCGCTGTGTAGGACTGGAGTGGGGCTGTACTTCTCATACTGCTTCAGTTTCTCATGGATCTGGGAGGTTTAATAAATACGCACAAAGACAAACACTCAAAAAGAACGTTGCTGTTTTTCCACAAACCTATAAATGCTTTGAAGTCAATGCTTTCTCAGAAAAAATAAAACAAATTTTTATAGCAGCCACTTCATATTACATATCTCTGCCGTACCTTCATGAGGTAGCCGATGCTTTTTTCACTGAAGACATCTCTGAGAAAAACCAGGTCCTCTTTATGGTTGGCATCAGGGTGGAGCTGAGATGTGAGCAGAGCCAGAGTCTCATGCAGCCCTATGAATAATTAAAAGCTCAGGAGTTTCTCTCATGGTCTAAATTTCATTCAAACAAACAATTTACATAACCAGTTTGGGCATCTTTTTGTTGTTGTTGTTTTTTTTAAATGACAGCAACTCCCAAAAGAACCAACAAGAATACTAAAGCTTTATTATTTTTACAGATATTTATTTATAAATTCCTGTATGTTCTCTTTTAAAGCTCCAGTAATGTATCCAAATTAATGCATTTCTGCCACATTACAGCATATCCCTTATTTATAAGCACATAAAAAGCATCAGAGAGCATAAACAAGTAGCTGGAACATATGTTTGGATCTACCTGTGCTTGCAGACACAATGGGCATGGCTTCAGTCAGTCAGAGGGTGACGCGGAGATGGAGAAAGCAGGATGGAAGAAAAAACGAAGCGTTGTCACGGTCTCAGCTGGGAACAGAAAAGAAAACAACGTGACAGCATATTAAAAGGTAAATAATCATAACACTGAAAAAGAATACACAGTATATTTAATTTGTGGTCCAACATCGAGGTTAATTGGCTGTTTTATGCTAAACCTTGCACTCTATGATAAAACTAATATAAAAGAAGATTTTCAGTGTTTCAAACAGTGCTGAGGTTAACCGATGACCAAAATACTTAAATCCTTTCCCTGGCCATCAGATGGCCAAGTATAACGCAAAGCTTTTCATTTAAACACCACCCAAATTTAAGCACCGGCATGTAAGCATCCAATCAGTTAGTCTGACTGTGATCAATCGAGTCTTTACAGTGTTGAAGTTTATATTTGCTGTCAATACTAAGGCATGAAACTTTCATTTAATTTTAAACTGCTACACTGGGTCAGATAACACCAGACACACCATGGAAACCCTTCGGTATTAATTATTATCATAATTTAAGTTAAAAGAGGCCGTGCCACATTACCCCTTTTAGAGGTTGGGTAGTGTTGGATGTGGAGGGAATGCAGTGTGGATCTGGGATCAATGAGAGACTTTCACTATGCGAGGATCTTTTTGATCTTTGTCATGAGGAGTCGTCCAGCATTTCTCAACTCATCTTCTTCCTTCACAAACTAGTAGTTTATTGGGTTAATGTTTTGATACAAAAATCTGACTTGCAAATCAAATCATGTAGTTTCCTGAAATTCTAAGTTGAGGCTGCATTGCATAGTGTCAACATGTCATGCATTTACTGATTCAGTAGCGCGTAATAGAACATCGTGGAGCTCTAAACTGCTTGTAAGGAAACTTGTGGGAGAAAATTTGTATTTTTAATATATTTTTAATTCACTGTGTGACTCACTGAAGTCAAAGTCAGACATGCATCAGAACCATCTTCCCTGGGATGAATGGAACCAACCTCCTTTTGCTTTTCAGGTATTCAGGCTGGCTTTAAGCTGGTCTTTAGGAAAGCAGTTTAATCAGTCCAAAGATCATTGTCCCACAGCTCTGTCTCATTTTCTAATATTTTGTGCACTGCAGCATGGCCTCTGTTTCATAGGCTTACCAGGATTTGCATTTTCTGATAAATCTTTAGAGGTTCTTTTCATAAGGTCTTTGATCACTTAACAAGCTGTGAATTTAAATGAAGATTTTTTTTATTCTATGTATTCTTTTTATATCTAAAGTCTGTATTTTCTGCTCTTTCCTGTACATTTCTTTTAATCTATATTTAGTTATTGACTAACGACACCTACAACAAATTCTTTGCTTACCTTTGCCACTATGGGTTTACGCCATTTGTAGTGAAATACTTCTAAATCCATGCCATTTGTGGCATTATAGGGGCTGTATCTGTTACAGGTTTAGTTTCCCCTCCAACTAAATGCATGGTACGGATACATCTTCAGTTTAAGGAGCAAATTGTGTAATTTATCTAACACTCCACACCTGTCAGTATTTCATATCTAAGTTTTTAATTAATGGTCCCAGCAGTAGCACATCAGGAGTAGCAGCAGCATACACCTACAGCCCACTTGCTATCTACCCTGTTTAACCTTATAAAAGCTCCTGGAACTGCTGGCTGTGTAGGTGGGAGGCCAAAACAGTTTTGAAGTGGGAACAAACGTCTGTGGGAGGGTCGCATGAGGAGCTATGTAAGCACATAAGCAGTATGTATGCCAAGGCTTTATCTTATACATGGATACCACTGCACCATAAGCCATGCAGCAGGCACCAATGTGACATTTCAAGATGCTCCGATCGACTCTATATATAACAACACAACACGGTCAGCAACCTAAAACAAAACATGCAACATGTTAGGACTATGAGGTTTTGCTTTGACAGGATTTTCTTGTCAAGTTGTACAGTACATATGAAGATGGACAGATGGAAGCAGCTCGCCAAGTGTTAAAAAGTATAAAGTGAACGTTTTCCATTTGCAACATACCACAATTAGATGTAACCATCTGATGATGTGTTGATGGCGTATCAGTAATTACAGCAACCATGTTGGCACAAACCTTTATTGGCCTTCATTTGGTTTTTAGAATATGAAGGGAAACAGTGATTGGAAAGATAAATATGAAAATGGAACCAAATTAATTACGATGCTTGAATGAACACAACATTGAAGACCCTGTGGGGGTGTCAGATATTCCTAAAACTAAAACGACTTTGTACCATGCAGATTTTCTCTTTGGAAGCAACTCTCTATGAATTGCACATTAGAAAGTAATTTTGCATTGTTAAAAGGAAATTTCCAAGACCAGCCAATCAATCTGACTCTTTGTCAGACATCAGCAAACACAATCCTGATGTCTACAAACAAAAGCAAGAGACAACAAAGCAGCGTTCGTAGCAAACTGTCAAGCTTTCATCAAATACGAGTCCTGTAAGGGAGAAGAATGGAGATCCATCGCAATTATGGACAAAACAAATTTAATCAATACTTACATTTTTGGATTTGGATCCATAAATCATATTAAATCATTGTATTAATCATCACTTTTATTCTGTCTTCCTTCAGCAATATATTCTATGAAAATAACACAACATCACATTTCCTCCAATGTTTTTTTTTGTTTGTTTTTTGGTGGTGGTGGTGGGGAGGGGGGTGGGGGGGTTTGGGGGGGGGGGAGACAGCATGGCACTGTGCAGAAGTGGCAATTAGAGTAAAAAGCATCTGCACAAACAAACCTTCATTAGCTGCAAGTGTTCCAGGTGGGAGCTGTTCACAATGTTCTAGATATAATGCATCTAACTTCCTCTAAGGCTGTAAAGAATTATTGACAGCAAGCTTATTGAGGTCATCTGAAATAGTCAACACACATAACTTACTGCTTCATCTTTTTATTGCTGTTTTCAAACAGCTAAACAAACTAGGTGGACTTTAACTTTAAGCTTTGCATAAGTTGCAGAAATGAGGCTAAGAAGCTTCCGAGCTCTGTCTGAATGTGAAAGTAATCCTCATTTACTCCTCAAAACTCACAAAATATCTTGTTGAATCCATGAAGTGCAAAGACAAAAACTCTGCTTCAACACAAGTCTAGATTTTGTTCAGATTACATAAAACAAAACATCCTGTTTGGTCAACTTTAGCAACCTTAACAGAAGTGACAGAAGAAGGTAGCCGTTTCCAGGTTTTTAAGGTGCCTACATGCTAAGATATATAGCATCTAAAGATCCATATGGAGACTGCGGTTTCATATTGACAAAGTTTAATGACATCGTGTGAAAGTAATTTTCAGCAATAAAATATCTAAAAGGCAAAAATTGATCTAATGCACACCATTGAGGGCCAATCTGAAGCTTCTATCCATGCATGAAACACCGGATTCTAGTCTCTGCATCTTCAATGATCCTCACAACAAACATGGGAGAAATGAATGCAGTAGTTTAAAAGATTCTTATAAATTAATACCATAAGCATTACAGTGAGCACAAAAGACATAGTTTGTGTTTAATTTGTATAAGCACACAGTCAGACCTATGCTGTTCTCCAATAATCAGCACAACTTGCTTCAGCCAAAACAACACAGAGGTAAAGTTGTGGATTTTACTTGCAGCTGTATGTAAAAAAACACCTTTAGGGTTATCTATAGCTGCATGCAGGACATTTTATGCCTATGGCACAACTGCAGGCACCTCATTATTTATTCATAATGATGTATTCTTCCTGACAGGTGAGTTGTTAAATCATTTGTTATACGGCACCTGCTCTCATGTTTAATCCGGAGCTCTGTCATAATCAGCGTCAGTAGAATTGTAATCAATCTTCTTCAAGTTGTATCTGCAAGAATAAAAACCTGTCACAAACATGGAGAGGATTCGATGCCTTCTGGAAGTAACACAAAAAAAACTCATTTTGCCAACACCTGTTTATTAACAAATATTTTGTGCCATTCTCAGTTGTTATATTATTGTTTCCTTAAATACTCAGTTACTCCGGTTTTATCTATAAGTCCCATCCTCCAAATCACAAATACTGATTGTTTTGTGAGAAGTCTGGTGGTACGCAGTCTGTCCATCAAGCTGCATCTTTATTCACAGATACACTGCTGCTGCCCGAGTAAATCCACAGTACGTAGAAAGACTTGGGTCGCTAGTGTGATTACAAGCAATCTGTGTGAAACCACTGCTCAACTGTGACATGACCTTTGACCTCTCTCCACGATTGACCCTCAACCAGTCATCATTAATAATACTCTCAGAATGATTCAGTTTAATGCTGCATCGCCATCACTGTGTGTGCCTTCGCTCATTTATCCAGCAGAGTTGACAAAGCAGCAATAAAAAAAACCCATTAAAAATCATCTGCCAGATGTGTTTTATTTTTTTTTCTTACAGCTGCAGACAATCCTTTAACAACATGAGGCTGGAGAGAAATGTGAAATAGATTTGTGGTGTTTTATGATTTTATTACTATTTATTTGGGCTTTTTTAGTTTTTTTTGTATTTTTAGGGTTTGGGTTATGTGGACTGGTGTGCCATGCAGTAGGTGAGTGGGACTATGTATGTAAATGTGTACAGACAAAGCACTGTTCACTTTAAGTGCATTGTTTTGTGTTATTTTGACTGATATTGAGTGTTTTGAGTCAGTCAGAATTCTGACTTTTTCTCCGATTTTTTTTTTCTTCAGAGTATAAAAGAGCTGTGCATAACAAATATTGACAAGCTAATGCTACAGTCTGAGAGAGCGACCATCTCAAATGGCCTCCAACTATTTAGAAATATTTGGCGTCCGTTTCAGGGTGCTCAGTTACCTGTCAGGTAGAAAACAAAACAACACAGGAACTATCAGCGATTTCCATCTGAAAGCCACAGCATTTTAAATTTTATACTTTTGCCTATCCCACATTTGACCTTTTATGTATTCACTTCAGTAAATTTGATTAACTCAACATTGCCTGTTCTTGTAATATATATGCTTGATCACGTGAACCCTCACACGTCATCATCCGCAGCCATAAATTCTTACGGTTCCCTCCTTCTACAGACCATTTGTGGCAGTTATATGGCCAGTCTCCCGTGCAAGAACCCACTACCTTATTTTAAAGTTTTTTTTTAGAGGGATAAAAAGTACAAATTGTTCAGCAAGGCATTAGAAACCATCAGACAAAATTTTTAAAACAGTACTTCGTACATTTCCAAACTTAAAACTCTGCTTGTACTGTAACTTATTTTGATGGCACAATGACATTCACTGTGCACATTCCTGTTGCCAACATTACCCTGCAGCGTCCCACAGCTGGGAACTGCACTTTACAACTTTGTGTCCCAACCTGGAGCATCACGTGACCGCTGCGTTTTGCTTCACCCCAGTATGGAGCGCATGACTGCACACCAACACACTGGCTGTTTTGGGTGCACAGTCTGGCTTATTCAGCAAAGAAACCCAAGAGGAAGAGAAAAAGATTAACAAGAAAAAAAGAGTAACGTTCAGACTGACTTTTACTTGCTGAAGAGAGCAAAGAGAAGAGACAACATGCAAGACAGGGTGGAGATTTGCCTTTGTTATAAGTTCAGCAGTGCTACATTAATAATATAGCTTTTTTCATCCGACATATTATTGTTACTCATTGTAAACAGACTGTACAACATATAAGATAAGAATGTAATGTTCCTTGTTACATAAAATCAAATATAATCCTTAATTTCACTACTTGTTCATTTAGTGCTTGCTTGCTCTGTGGGGCAGAAACATCTTGTAGCATCTCATCTGCAGACCTCATGAGCTACTGTCCTGCAGATTTGAGACGTTTCCCTACCAGACCTCGATTCAATGAAAAGTTCTGCACAAGTCTGTGAAAGTCTCTTTGACTTGAGTCAGGTGTCACCAGCAGGCATCTAAAACCTGCATGAGAACAGGACTCAGAGATCTGTGCGCTGGCATCAATTTCTAAATCAGTCATTGACCCACGGTCCTCATAATCAGACCCTGAAAGACACATGAAACAGTTTCGTGCTGACATAGTATTAATGTGAAAACTTGTTTTACGTGATTTGTAGGTCTGTCAGCATTTTTTCCCTTAAATGATCTAAATCACTACTCATTCTATCATGTCCACGCTTTGAGAAAATCTGACGATAAAAGGAAAAGGCATGAATTAGGTCAATAATTCGTCGCTAGATGATGGTAGCGCCTGTTTATGTCCAGGCCAACACAGAAAAGGGCAAAATGTTGAACTTGAGGCTTCAAATTGCGAGTCCACAAACCAGATGATGATGTTATGATGACTACATCCATCTGCTGTAGTGAAAAAGTACATTTAACTCCTCTGTTTGCTTGCTGTCATTCAACCCAATTGGCCGGCGTTCCTGATCTTCTTTTTCTCCATCTCTAGTACCCTCCCACCCGACCCTCCCACTCTCCAATTACAAGAGGCCGACATCAGCTTAAATCTGACCTCTTTCTGAGGTTTCCACCCTTCTTTCCATGTCGCTCACTGACTCCAGTAACTTGAGGTTTCCACTGGCCATATGGTGGTTTTATCCAGCCTCCTTGCCATAAGATGTCACAGCTTGCAGCTGTGTGCAACACTGAGGATTTCAACGAACACAATGAAGCAGATTAGAAATGACAAGGAAATCAGGTAGGAAAAAAAGTCAGCAGGAATGTGGCAGTTTTCCATCACCTGGAGGATTTCTGTTGTCAGACTCTACACTGACGCAAAGCAATCTCTCGTCCCTCCAAATATTGCAGTAAGAGTGTTAACCTCATGACTCCATCCTCCCTATTCACACACAAACATGCGTGCGCGCCACCTGCTTGCCAGACTCATTTGCTGTTGGACGGGTCCCGAGAGGGAGCCAGAGGGAGGGTGAGGTCGCCAATACGCTGCTGATGCCATCTGCCCACTACTTTGTGTTCATGTGTGTGTGTGTGTGCACATGCGCGTGTGTGCATACAGTCCATCCACCCCATAGGATGCCACCCACATGGCTCATCTGACATTTTTGGATTTGACAGATTCTCCTCCCATACCCACTGGTGAAAAACAAGTTGCCAGCTGTACATTCTGCAGTTGTAAAATAATCTGGGAGAAAGGTTTACACCCATTGTCGTTTCAGAAAAAGGGAAGCGTTTCCGCTCTCTTACAAGGAGAGGATCAAAGTGCATATCTGCTTCTCAAATAGGATACCTTTGACGAGATGTTAAAAGAAAGAAGACATTGCCACTTATTCAGTCTGCAGGACGACATCCTGAACTTGTTAACACCAAACCGAAATATTCAATTCTTGTGCGAATGAATCCCAAATTAGATTAAATTAAATGTGTAGGTTTTATAAAGACAATCCAGACTTTACTCTGCTGACAAATAACAATTTTCATTACACTTTTTAAAATGGTTTATGGTGCTTAGAAAACCAGCAACACCTGAAATAAATTGGAAAGTCGCTCAGGAAGATCAGCAGCCAGACGCTTCTTAAGAAGCTTAAAAGAACATCACTTGAAAACACCTTCGGCGTGCCCACTCTGCCACAGAGCAGGATAAAGGATCAGGCGACCAGTGTTAGCAGAACTCACACAGCTCTGTGTCCGAGGGAGAAGGAAGCTGACATTTGCGTGTCCATTTCATAAAAGTACTCGGAATCTCAATAGTGAACAGATTTTGGAGACGGAGCAGGGCCTCAATAAAAAGACTGATGATGCGCCAGGAGACAGATCTCAGATGGGTGGAAAGCAGGAAGAGACATGCATGGATGGATGGAGTGTGAGACAATGTACCTGATATAAACATAGAGCAAAATATTCACTGTAAGTGAGGCTAGACACTGAAAACGCTGATGCATCTTGATGATGTATAAGTCTTGGCAGTTGTTGCACGCCCCCTCTGGTTTTACATCCTCTGTAATCTTTGTGGTTGTTTAGCACTTTGTGATCATTTCACATAGCGTTGGGGTCATTTTGTAAATTTGATAGCGTTGAGCATTTCTTTACTGATTTTGAAGTTTTTGTTGACTCTGTCTCTGCATCCCTTGGCCAATCTTGTGGTCAATAGAAGTATTATAGTGGCTTTTTTGCCTCTGTCTGCGACATAGTAGCTCTGTCTTGGCAGTTTTTAGTATTTATGTGACTTTTTGCAACTTATTGCTTTTGTTTTAAATCCCTTTCTTTATATTTTGGTTTTATAATGCAATTTGGTACATTTATGTAGTTTATTCAATATTTACTGTGTTAAACATACCACACTAACTGTTTTTGGCTGTTTTAAAGAGTTTACCATTAAAAT
>JBBDHI010000023.1:11323777-11337440 GCA_037177115.1 Craterocephalus stercusmuscarum | reverse complement strand
AGTTACAGGAGGTTCAAGGAGCAAAGATCAGAGTTCTGTGGTAAAACGGCAGATGCAACAAAAAAATTTTATGATATATGTTAAGTAAAAAATCTGAGAGTTCTGTGCATGTTGTTAGAAAGCATACAGGAAGTGGAAAGATTCAGTTAATTTGTTTATTTACCAGGATAATTACACAAAAATGACTTCATGGAACTCGGCATGCCACATGAGTACATGATCCAATATATTTTGTTTTGCCTTATGGAGGATGCATCATTCAGTTTCTGAGCTAATACTGAAATCTTTCAATATTATCTAATACATATTTAATATTAAAATAATTTTACTTTATCAAGTTGTTTAAGTTGCTTCTCTGCATTTCAAATTGTTTATACATTGTTTTAAACATAGATGAATTTGTGCTTGAGCAACTGCTTGCTTCTTGTGTTACCTGGCTGTTGTGTGTTGTAGAGGTTCTCTTGCAGGAAAGGCATGGCCATGACTCCCTCTGCCACCCTGGCCGCATACAGCTGCTCTTCCCCTTCAAACACACCAGAGCTGGCGCTGAGCCGAAACAGTCGGGGTGTGTAGTTGTATTTTCCTGGATCTATAGATGACACACACAAACACATACACACAAATGATCCCTGACTCTTCTGTCCTCTAAGTGGGACTAAGTAGCCTTCCTGATCATACCTTGCAGCATGCAGTCGTAAGCCTTTTGGTCCTGAGGCCCTAAAGCCTTCACAAACTCTGCGGGTTCAGATCCTTCCTCCACCTCTTCAACTTTCAGCTTGCTGGTGCTACTCAGTCCGAGCTCTGAGGGACACCTTTACACAGAAAACTGCCAATCAATCACAGGCAGACATCCAGGAGTTACTTCCCCTCATGCATTTATGTGCCTCACCTCTGGGTCAGTTTGTCCACCGCTCTGTTGGCCACCAGCTTAGCGCCTGCCTGTGCTTTGCATCCATGCCATAAGTAGAGTTGGCCTTTCTGACTGTTAAGCAGCACCAGGCTGGCCCGAGAGCGCAGACTGTCACGCTGGCAATCGACTTCCACCAAGGACGCTTCCACCTCTGCCTCACCACGGACACAAAACAACCTCCAGCTACCTACAGACAAAGCAGGCATCATGAGAAATGTGCTCTGTCAGACTTTTATCACAATGACAGATTAGGATCTTTAAAGATAAATATTAAAATATGATCAGCGAGTGTTGTGTTGATCATGATAAAACATCATATGTACCTGTGTTGTTGGTATTGTTCTCTCTGCTTCCTTTGTGGATGATCAAACCTCCCTGGAAGAGCTGCAGGAAGCACGGGGGCTCCTTTCCCTGACTCACTAACACCTAAACAGCCCGTCAGACACAAACAGATTTTTTTGTTTTGATGGTTGGAGGAACAGTGACAGCTCTAAAACTAATCATTTCAGCTCCCCTGCAGTGATCATGTGCCAGTGATGAACAGAAACCCACCTGTGAGCCCCGGTGGCTGCCTAGTTCCACGGTCATCAGAGCTGACGTCCCTTTCTCACTGACACTAGAGTGACGGCCCTGCCAAAAAAAACAAGCCACCCTCTCTCGTCCAGGACCGCCCGAACTCCATTCCCCGGGTTTCTGTCGCTTCCCCACTGACACAAAAGAACCACAGTAAACTCACAGGTGCTTTCACTAAAAGTCATCATTACATCTAACCAACAACCCACATTTATGCATTTCTGTATGACTTACCAAGAGTGGTGGTGGAGTACTTCCAGCGGATGATGTAAGTGTCGCCCTCATGCAGCTGGCCCAGACTCTCCTGGGGGAGTTCTTCCTCTCCGTGCTCTTTGATATGCCAGGCTTCTACAGCCACTGTGTCCAGCGCTGCTTGTCTCCCATCCTCGGTCCTCACCACGCCGTGACCTCGCTGGACATCAACACCCTCAAGAAGAGTTTTCACCGGCTCTGGCTCATTGTCCAGCAGGGCTTTGGCATCGCATGGCTGCAGCTCCAAATCAAAAGGGGAGCGTGGAGTGGATGGATCTGGACTCTGAGTAAAAAAGAGAGTGCTGTTGGCTGGTCTGTATTTGTTACTTCACACATTGCACATACCAAAAGGAAAACCATTTAAGTTTTCCTTTTTTTTATATTTCAGATTTGAGTTGACATTTTTCTTATTCATTTAGCCACTTTTATCAGTTCATATACATTCAGACTCGTCTTAGTTCTTACACAGCTAAAGCACATCATCTCAACTCGGTGATGTTAGTTGTTTTAATGTCAAAATGTTATATTCCTCTCCAGCCTAAAGTCCTGAGGACTGAGGAAAAGGTTTTCACTCAGCAATAATCTGCATGTTTTGGTATTTATAGTTTTCTTTATTCTGACTGCTCTGCTCATCTCTGTTCCAGAAAAAGAAATTTGATGCTGCCATATTTGAACAAAGGGATGGTATTAATGGGGTCATGCTCACCATCTGGTTTCCTTCACACACATTATTTGGCTCAGTTTGTTCAGTCCTAGTTGAAATCAGAGGAATTTGCTGTTTATGATCTATGAGTCATTCAGACTATTTTTGGCAAATTCCCAGCAGGTTGTCATGAGGATTTTAGTGAAGACTGGCTTGGGTTTAGCCACCCAACAATAAAGGCCTAGCTGGTGGATTGCAGCATAAAATAGTTTTCCCTCCTTAGAATTCTCCCATTTCTACTATAAAGAGTGGATCTCAGTCATTATGAACACTATGAACATTATGAATTACTGCTGCTTTTATGTCCAGTTATTGTGTGTTAATGGGAAGCCATGTATAGAGAGAAAAACCCAAACTTCCTTCCTATTAGTGACAAACGCTGCAGTTATTGAAGGCACTTATAAATGCAGCAGACCTCTTCTTAAATCCTTCTTTGCTGTAACGCAATCCTGTCTCACACCTTTATAGACAAGGCTTTGGTTTATGGTTTTTCTTTTGGTACTATGACAGACACAATCAACAGGGGGACCATGTATGGATGAGTATATGTTCTATTAATTATGTTTAATTAATTCAATTAAGTACAAGTGCATCCAGTGAAGTTGTCAAAGCTCTACCAGGATGACTGTCAACGCATCAGAAGTCTTATCTTAAACAGAATATTTCAGGTTTTATTACAAAAACTGGTTTAGGTTTTTCAACAGTGTAGATCGATGAGAAATGTAAGCTATTTCAGGAGCCATCTGTGGGGAATGTGGGAAATGTGATGTAGTGTGCATTGCACTTATTAATGTACAACATACTATATTTTAATTGGCAAGAAAAAATATCTTGATATGCAACTCAACAGGCCACAAACAATGATCATGTAAACACATGACAGCTGTCACTGGTAAAGTATTCAGCACAGAAACTTAATTTAATCTACCTTGAGTTCCTCTGCTTGAGCTACTTCCTCTTTTTTCCTCTCGGCCCAGTCCAGGAACTTCTCCCTGAACAGGGACGTCTCATTGTGCTCTGACAGCCGCCCAAACAAAGCCCAGCTCGGACGTCCCTCCCCCTGCCTGCACGGAACACAAATACCACACATTCACGCACACACACATCTGTGTAGCTGCATTGCCCGAGTATGTCCACCAGGGGTCTGCAAAAACTAAATAATCTAGCAAATGCTTTTGGCCACTTTTTGTTCATTTACTGAATGTTAAATACAAAAACATGAAAAGTCAAATAACAGCGTGAGACAAATGGTGTGGTGAGTCAGCTGCTTTAGTCTGATTTACATGCAATACTCACAGTGGCACATCCGTCTTTGCACAGGAGGCGTCTAATGGGTTGACTCTGCAGTTGCTGTAGTCATAGCTGCTGCTGAAGAGCTGTTTGCCCAGTTTAACAGCTACTTTTCTGTCACCCAAGGGCACATCTTTTCCATGCCATATGTACACTTCACTGCCGAAGTCAAACACTAAGACCTTGTGTGTGCAATTAGCAACGGGAAAAAGCAAAAGAGACCAGTGAAAAAGTTTAGAATATCTCCTAATGTGAAATGATTCAAGGTGTTTTCAACACTTGAAATAACTTCTAGAGAATATAAGCGATGTTACCTCTTTAGAATTGAGCAGGGATACACTTGGGATGGAGGCCCAAGCATCTTCATGAGGCACCAGCTTGTCTCCCTGGAGTCTGTACACTCCATTAGAGTCCACCACTCCGCTCTCATACAGCTCATCCTCCTCTGGCTCGCCTGCCCCTGTAACACACCCACAGTGAATTTATCAGGGTGATGATATGTGCAGTGGGGCAGAATGGCCTGTATGTTGGACAGGATCAACGCAGCTGAATTCTTATGGGAGGAACAGGGGCTTCTTCAAGTATCAAGTATCATTATAAGGGGAATGAAGATGTCAGTCGGTGTGGGAAAGATGTAGATTTATACCTCTGTATTGGGCCTTTCCTCCCAGGAGGCTCCAGAACTCTTTGGCCCATCTGCTTTCAGTGTTGATTCCCTCCTCCAGAATAGTCACTTGAGGGGCTTTACAGCCAAGGTCCCTCTTTGCCTGAACAAATGATGCCATCTCTGATGCCTGTTAGCGTGACACATATTGTACGTTACATGTATGCTTGCATGTGGGTGAAAATTTTACCAATTTGAAATAAATGAGCTTTAGTGTTCTGTAGAAGCTGGATATAGTGAAATATTATCAACAGACGATCTGCCATCACTCTGAGGCCTGTCAGATTGTCCAGTGAATGTGTGTTGTCTGCAGTGAAAACAAAATCATTAATGTTGCAAAACATCTGCAGCTCATCTAATCCTTCTTCCCCTGCATTGTCAAAACAATTCTGTTTCGACAATGCAGCTCAGCAAAGTTTTCTTTAGGAAAAAATTCTGTAGCAGAGTGAAAACAATCCTACATTTCTGACAGAACTGTACAGCTGCTTTTTTGGGTAAACATGTCTCGGGACAATCTGTACACTGACTAACATGCCATGTCATGTATACTAGGAACTGCTCAGCTGTTGCATAGCAAGTCTTTTGGTGCAAAGGCCAATGTCTCAGTTTTCCCGTCACAGCAACCATTTACAGAGAATAAATCACGGTCTGACAACTTTGAGTCCAATGAGTTTTGTGTTTTTTTTCGCACTCCACATGATCAGTAACCAGTATGAAACGAATGTCTGCTAACATGGGCTTGGTTGAAAACACATTAACTAGACGGCTCCAAGGAAATTCTTGAACCCAATAGATTCTGCACATTCACCGACCCTTATCTGTTCACATGATGGACAGATACCACACTGGTATCAAAATGTATTCAAAAGTTTGAGATCATCAGGTTTGTTGGTACATAAACCTGAGTTTAGCTTTTCATTCTGTGTGTGAATTTAAGTACCTTGGCTTTTTCTATGACGTTGGCAAACTCTCCGCTCCACATAAAGCAGTGTTTCGGTGTTATTAGGAGAAAGCAGTCACCACTATTTAAGGAGCGAGCTGTTGGCTCCATCAAGCGCACCTGGACATGCCTCCGACCTGCAGACATCCACAGCTTTTAACTTAATGCAGCATTTATTACAGAAGAATGAAAAGAAAATCTTCTTGAGTTTTTCCTCTTCTTTAGTAATGACACAGGAAAATAACATTTAATGTGGGTATTTTATCATCTCTTAACTATTAATTCTAAGGTTGTGTCACCGGATTACTTATTTCTAATGTGTCTAACAAACATTGGATGAAGTAAAGTCTCTGTTTTCTCACCTTTGATGCGAATAAGCATGAGCTTATTAAACGGCACTGCACTGTTGTTGGTAACAACATCTGTGGACTTCACGCTGCGCAGGCTGACCTTACGAAAGTTCTCCTTGCTGGCAAGACCGGCCAAGGCCACGTCGGCTAGGTTGGAATGTTTTGCCACTAAATGAAGATTAAGAAAAAGTTAAGGGACACAATATTTATAATCCAAACAAGTAACTGAGACATTTTTTTTTTACAATAACTGTTCTTCACTCTCACAAGTTAACAAACCTTACATAGACTATAGCATAGACATCTAAGATTAGCGTTATGCAACATGAAACACTATCACATTACTGGATTCATGTGAACTCGGCTAGAAAACAAGTATATACTTGTGCCCACTTCCTCTTGTGTAAAAATTACCAAGGTCATAATCAACTGAGGAGCATTCATAAAGAGGAACTGATGATAGAAAATAAGAAACCAGCAGAACAAACTGGTTACAAACTAATGACTGCTGGTAACTTCACATCATTTTCAGCTCGTAAGTTAAATTAGGTCTCACCCAGCGACATCTTAATTTGAGTATGTTCACTTTGAACATTAGAAAAGAACCACATTACTGAGTTATGAAAGCTCTTATAAAAAGGAGAAATTTGCTCTCCAACACAATGTTATGCATGACATCAATTGACAGGAAGCTCATTTTAAACATGATTTCCAAATACTGAAAGGTTTGGTCAAAAGTTTACCCTGTATTTTTTGTTTTTCTGATTGTCCTTTTACATGATCAAAAATATGCACACAGGATGAGTAAAAACAGTTTTCACTAAGTTTAAACATTCGTACTCCTCTCCACTTGGATCCTTTTGGCCTCCACTGTGGCCACGTTGAGCCTCTGTTCAGTGTAGACCTGTCGGATGTCCTCACGGGCTGCTAGAGCCCGCAGAGGGTTCCTGGAGCCCTGATTTCTTCTGGCTGGCCGTACAGCTCGTTTGTGTTCTGCTACAGCTGAGGTGAGCCTAATGACAAAATTAAACAAGACATTTCTACTTATTTCTAATCATTTTCAAATAAAATATTAAAAGATGGGGTAGCAATTAAATGTAAAACAAACTGTACTCCTCTGTCAGTATGAAACAAAACAGATTAATCAGTGAAATAGATGAACTGTTTTAAATATAGACTAACTTGGGGGTATCGGGCTGGATCTGGCTGAGGTCCTCTTCTGTTAAAACCACACTGGAGTCCAGGGCCGCCGAGGGCGAGACAGATCTGTAGAAGTTGCCAAACGTCTCTTCATCATCCAGCGTCATCACTTCCTTCTCCATCTCTGCCGTCACCTTAATGGTGGAGGCCTTGCTTGGGCTCACACCTAACGACCCCACCATAATGGCAGGAAACAGGAAAGATGGAACAGGAAAAGAACGTTTTCCTTCTTAATGAGGCTTTTTTACTGACTCGTGCTTTCAGTGACCCAGACATGGGAATCAGATTCTTATGTACACAATTGCTGGATAATATGACTTGTGCTAGGGAGCTCTGTAAGTGAGTTATGATCTAAATGCAACAACTGTGGAAAAACATTTGCACAGAGGCGAGTACAAGAGGTCTAAAGTAATAAAATATGGAAATATAAAACTGCTGTATTAATATTATGTTAGATGGAGAACACAAAGAAGATGGGATTGTACCTTTATTGTGCAGTCTATCCAGGAAAGATTCCAGTTTGTCAAGACGTTTATCTCCTTCCACTTTGACATCACTTCTGTTGGAGATTTCTGTTCAGGACGGACGCACTTCAGTAAATACATAGTGTTGCTTACATACTGAGGCACCAAACTACAAGAGACCACTTAAGCCACTGAGATACTGACATATTTGTACTTCTATAAACTTATATCACATTATCACATCACATAAATTCCCTTATCATAGAGGAGTCACAGAAAATACCTTCATGTGGTTTCACAGGTGTGGAATTAGACTTCTTGAGAGATATATGGGGAGACTCCTCCTTTCCCGCATCAGACACGAGACCTGGAAGAACCCCACAAAAGAGGAAAAAAAAAAAAACAACAATATTTATATATATATGCATATATATGGAGAGAGAAAGAGCAACAAGAAAACTAGAATATTAGAGAAGAAAAAAAGTGAATTCACATTTTCATTTAGACAAAGACAAACAAAACTGAGAGCACTTAAAATTTCACCTCTTTTGGCCATTCGTCCGGCCACAGTGAACTGGACCGAGTCATTGGCGGCTCCTTTGCCTCGGCTCTTCCACTGCTCCTCCTTCTCCTTGAGGGTCTTCATTCTTTCAGCCAATGACATCTTGGGCTCCGGATCAAAGCCAGACTTCTGCAGGGATTTAAACACAAACCACCTTAAAACTTTGAGTCTTTTCAGTGTTATTACAAACAAGCACAGGAACAGTTACAAGAATACATACTGTATCCAAGAGCAGCGATATTGAGGTGATTTTATTTATGACTATTTAGATAGACACAAAACACAGAAAACACAGAATCCTGATGGTAAGACAGTTTTTATGTATCACAACCTTCCTTCCATCTATCCATCCATCCATCCATCCATCCATCCATCCATCCATCAGTTAGTGTTAAATAGACTGTTCTTTGTGTGATTTACTCCTGCTGCCATTTTCACACCTGAACTCAACTATAAAAAGGAACCAGTGACACTTTATTGCCCCCTGTCCCACTGTTACCGTGCTACAGTAAATAATGGCTCTAAATATTTGAAGCATTTTATGTTCCGACATGGCATTTTGCTGCCAATTCATTCCGCCTTCACCAATTAACTAATAAGTTTGTGTAAATCACGAGTGGGGACTTTTTCCAGCAGCGGTTACACATATTCAAGCAAAATTGGTCTTATCTCCATGTTACGACTGTAGAAATCAATTTCAAGAAGAAAAAAAAAAAGTTGGTTGCAAAATAAATGCGAACCTATTTGACAGAAAGGATTTTTTGACCCTCATTTGTACATCTTCTCAGCAAATTCTTGTGGCAGTCGTGATGTGCATCTTGCAGCATTTTTCGCAAGCAACTGTAGAAAGTTTTTACATCAATGCATTTAAGTAAAAGACAAACAAATGGTAGGGAATCCCTAAAGCGAATAGCACTGTGAAGTTACGGTGGATTTTCCCTCGTGGATGAATGATGATCTGTGTAATCTGCTGGCTGTCGTCATCTTCACGCTCCGTAGAGTCAATTTAAACATTTACAGATGTCAGTGGCTTTAAAGAGAAAAAGATGCTTGGCTGAAACTTTGCTGAGCAGCAGTGTGGCTTGAGAAATAAGAGAAAAAAAAGTTGTTCATCCTTAACACAGAACTATGTGACCAATGTGGCGATCCAGACTTAATCTGTTATATCTTTAACTCAGCCAAGTTCTCGGCCCGCTAAGCTGCACAGAGCAAAATGTAATTTACGCTAAGTGGGGGATATTTCACTGCTAGGAATTTCTTCTCTGAAAGCTTTATTTACCAAAACAAAACAAGAAATAAAAATTAAACAGAATAAAAACAAGAAACACCTTTGACTTGTTAGCAAGAGTGTGTGAAGTCAGAACCGAAAAACAACAAAGGCAAATGTTATGTCTGCAGTTGTTTTTAGACCTTGTAAAGTCCTATGTTCCTGCGTTTGTCCATAGCTAAGTAAAACTCAGCTTTTATATCTCAAGTTCATTCTAACAAACTTTAAGCCCCCTAAAAGCACAAACAACCAAAATATATGATAAGAGTGCAACTATAATTATTCATATTACAGAAAATGCACACTTTGTGGAAGGGAGCAGTCTCTCTCTCTCCTTCTCCATGTGGACCTCACTCTGTGCAAACACCCTTCTATTGTATTGCATGTCAAACATGTTGCATTGGTGGTCAACTACTAGCCAGAAATGGGACAGAAGTATTCTATTTAAGTGTGTATACGCACACAGAGAAAACTGGATAGACTGCATTTTCTCTTTTATCAATACTCAGACCCTATCACATTAATGGAAACAAAGCTATATTTACAAACCAGGGATCACCCTCCAATACCTACAGTACAGAGAAACGGTCAAAAGGAAAAGGAAAAATGTGAATTTCACATCTAAATGACTTATTTTTTTAAAATCCAGTTTCATTTAAGTTTGAATGCTTAAAAAACAAAAGTCACACTAGTTTTGTTCTATAATAACCTACAGTCTTGTAACACTTGCATCACAATGCTAAAACAACAACCAAATCATCTGTCTAAACACAGTCACAAACCCTCATACAAAATAATATTCTGTCAAAGCCCATTCAGCAAGAAGCCTGTCTCTGGAGTCAATCAGAGAGGGGAAATACTTTGGCCTGACAGGACCCCAGAGAGAGGGAAGGAGAGGAAAAGGCCCCATACCACCACAGGAAACCATTTTTTTGTAACCCTGCTGTGCTGTACAGTGTAAACAACTCCTCAGCTGAACCACTGACACTAATATCAACCACCTGTGAACCACCAAAAAAAAAAAAAACAGGTGAGCTTTAGCTTAGCAGGAAGCAAAGAAGGTGAAAGGTTGTTTGGGAAACAGGCTGAGCATTAAAAACATTTTCAGTTAATAAGTCCATGCAGGCGCAACACGCTTGTGTACACACTCACCTGAAGGAATGGGGACAGGTTGACAGGCAGGTGTGTCAAAGAAAGGGGAAGAGCCTGCAAGTCAATACACAGGCCATAGGAATGCAGACGACAGTAGGAACTGAGACAGCGGTAAACAGGAGGGAATACAGGAAGAAAAGAAGAAAACAGGAGAATTATAAGCGGAAAATAGGGAAGAAGCAGGGCAGCATTACAGTCCAGCTGCTGGAGATACCGTGACCAAAGGATTCTTGGATCATTTGCTGAACGTAAAGTGGGTGGCATGGGAATGTTTGTATCAAATGATTACAAAATGAAATTAGTTAACATAAATATTTCGTCTTTGAAGTACATGAATGCACCAATACAAACGTTTCCAGACAATAATGAACACACTTCAGTCCCTGCGTGGGAGCTGTGGATTTTTCTCACTTTTTAAGAGATGATAAAATCCTTTGCTGAGTCATCTCACTGGAATATGAAACCCAGACATTAAGCAGTCTTCCAGGACTGGAAGGATTTCTTTTATTCTTAATGCACTTTAATTAAACTTAGGATTCAGTGAAGAACACTTCAGAATTGTAACCTAGAGTTCTCCGTGTGCTGTATCAATGGTCACAAAGCAATTTTTTGTGGTAATAGGGAGAAAGCTGCCATCAATCAACACAGCTTATGACTAACAGCCATTCCTCAGGCCATAGCAGACCCTCTTTTAAATCAAATTTACAGCACGGCATCACTTTACAACACCATGGTGCACAGAAAGGTTTTTCAGGCCTAACAGGAAACATCTGGACGTGATCATGGGCTGAACCATACAGGTTACATTCAATGCTCTTTCACATTTCTACAAAATGCAATCGGTTGACTCCACCATGTGAACTCAGAAAAGAAAATATGAAGAACAATTGCTGTTCCTTAAAAAAACAAAAACAAAAAACAAAACTTCGAAAACTGATCATATGCCAGCTGATGCAGACATAATGCAGACATGGTGTCAATGGCAGCAAGTTAACCGAACCATGCATTTTATGCATTGGTGACACAAGTTTCACAAAACTCTACAGCAGGAACTACAGTTAATATCAGGCTCCACTGTGTATAAATCCACAAGGATCTGTGTATAGATACACAGATCATTTGATTTGATTTTGATGAAAAGAGTAAATCCATAGACCTTCTGGGTAACAGCTTGGCTCCTGATCATTTGTGCAAGTGTAGATGTATTTTTGTGCCATTAATGGAAAAGCAGTAAATCTTTATGGACTTTTTACTGATTTATTGTAATGAAGATAGACCACACAAATACAGAATGACATCATATCTCAGTCTTTGACTGGGGAATTGTTTCTAATTTTATTGAGTTTCCAGTCTCGGAGTGAGTCTAAGGTTAGCTCATCTCTGGATGAAGAATGAACCCAAACCAGAAATCCCCGAGGAGGTTCACTGAATCTGACTGACATCAGGCCAGAAGATGCTCTGTTTAAGTACATGACATCACCTCTGCAAAATGTTTTCGGGCTCTCTGTGTGGAACATAGGAGCACTGTCCATGCAAAGGTTATTATATAACATAGGGCTGGTTTTCCATTCAAAGATTCACTTGTGCAGGTGTCCTTGTTCATATAAAGGGGAAAAAATAGAAACCTGAACAAACTTCCATCACAGTAAGTATTTCATTTGTCTTTACCTTAACACTTCGATCACCTATGGTGACTTTTGCAAATTTCTATGATGAATATGTCCATATAAATTTGTGACCCCCCAAAAAACTATGATAAACGTGACAGTTTGCTTATAGAGGATTGTATTTTGAAGCAATGAGAAGAGGCAAGAAAAAGAGAGAACAAAAACCACTAAAAGAAGTAAGCAATAGCTTGGAAAGGTTGCAGGTGTTTGGTCATGGTGTAGCATTTTATTTTTACAAGGGAGTAGGTGTGTCTTTGATTTTCTTTGGGAGGCTAGCTAAGCCCTGGATCTCTACTCCCAAATCTGCTGCAACCCCCAAGCCTTCCTAACCACACACCCTCTTGGCAGCAACCCCAGGCAGTAAGCTGATTCAGCAGAGAAAGAAATGTGTCCACAGCCAATTCTTTCCTCGGATCAACATAAAGCTGAGGAGTAGCAACAATATCAGATCTTACTATTCTAGTCACTTTTACCTCCTTAAAGCCACTTCTTCAACACCCAAAAATCTCTTTATTTTATTACTGTAATAAAAAGCAATGCTCCACCAATAAAAATGTCTTTTATCTTCAAAGTCTCTGTAAGACTGTAAGACTGTGATCCATTTGTGGTTAGGGGTTGTCACATTGCAGAAAAACAACCACCCAGCTGGAGAATGAGGTTTAAATTTGGTTTATAATCCTAAAATAAATGTCTTTCCTCTGTGGTTTGACAAGCTACAAGGAAGTCGACTGACAGGCCAATTTAGCTTTACTAAAAATGTTCACATGGAACTGTAGTGTAACATATGAATCCTAATGAGAGTTTGTGAGGAACAGGACAAACCTTTTTCTTCCAGGAATTTTCGGCATCTTGGAGCTGGCTGAAGCGATCAGCCAGTGATGTTTGGACCACCTCAGAATGTTTTGGCTTCTTTGGTCTGTCTCTGCTCTTACTCTCTCCACTTGTAACCTCTGCCAGTCTGTAAATAAATGAATGAATAAATGTACAACTTTTGCTGCAGGTAGTGTACATTTAGGGATAACAGATATATGAAGGTAATACTTGTAGTTTAATTGTAAAACTGCAAACATGGACATGATCTTCACAAAGGCCCGAGTTTGTTTTTTAAGTTTGGGAGCAAAAAGCTAAGCCAGATGAAATTTTGGACAGTTCTCCTGCTTTCATAGGCAGACATGTATAACATGGCCAGTATTCAACAGCTGCATGAAGGGTTTAAACAGAAAGTAGTCAGGTTAGTTAATGTTTAAAAACTGGCATATGACACAGTTTCAGAGATAAATATCCAGAGGCTAAAGCAGTGGTTCCAAACTGTTTCTGCAGGGGCCCCCATTTACAATAATGTCAAGCTGGCTAAGGAATGGAAATGTATAAAAATACATCTATGTTTTATAGAACTGTTTATGGTCAGCTCCCTCACCATCAACATCATCCTTGTAAAGACAGCGTGGAAATGTGACCTACATATGAACGGTAAAGGGAAACAACCTTAACTTCACTTTGCACTTTAAAATTCTTATAAAATAAAGCATCAGCCTCCCTTTTTGAAATTAATGAATTCACCCTGCTCTGAGAGAAGGATGCTTTCATATTTTGTCTTGCAGAAACACTTCACTTCATATACACACTGCTGATTGATTTGTTCATTCTTTTGAAAAAATAAATTGAAAAG
>JBBDHI010000023.1:10825693-10859841 GCA_037177115.1 Craterocephalus stercusmuscarum | reverse complement strand
ATTACCTTAATTGTACTTCTTTGATTGTAATTACTTTTAATGTATTACCATAGCTTGGGATTGCTGTAGTCCTGTTTCCTTTTGGGTATGATTAATCAAATTCTCCCCCTATTCGACCTCTGATTTTTTAAAGGTGCGAAAATAAAGTCAGCTTGTCATCTGAAAAATGAATAATGCAATACTGAATCAAGGGTGTTAATGGGTAGGAGATATCTTTTGTAAAAAAAAACAAAACAAATACCTTGTTTAATTCAAGTTATGCTAACTTCAGTCTTGGGGTTTGCTCGGATGCTAATTTATATCATTTCTTAATCATCGTGTAAAACCCTCATTAGAGCAGGGGCTGGGGCTTTAAGTGTCTTTTTTTTAGCTGACGTCAGCAGATTCTAATCTAGCACGTGAAGAGAAAGTCTGTCTTGTGCCACAATGACCAGCATCCCTTTACCTGGATGTCGACGGTGAGTCCAGGCAGGTGAAGGCAGGATTTCCTCGGGTGGGTGGGTGGGGATGCATTCGTTGTCCCTAAGCCTCGATTTGTCTGTGGTGACGCACTCGCTCCCCCGTTAACAATCTGAAGGAACCCTGAAGACCAGATCAGTGCATCCTTAAGCTCCTCTAGGGATAATGGTCAGGCTGTGCGAGCGGCTGGACGGTTGCCTTAGGGCACAAGGTGAGATGTAGACAACATAAATGGAAAGAAGCTGGGTTGATGAGGATGAAGGAGGGGAGAGATTGCTGCTGGGTTTGCTGTTTTTTCCGTTTGGTCTGAAATTCCCTTTCCTAAAATAAAACTTTTGTTTCTGTGTCTGTGCAGTCCTTTTTTGCCTTTTTACCCCGCTTAACCTGCTAAGTAATTATAATGGCATCAGCATGTTCACTGTTGGTTATCTGAAGCTATTTGATCTTTACCTCTTGCTGTGTAATTATCTCAGGAGAGTGAAGTTGAGAAAAGTAGCTAAACAATGTAAGTGTAAACACTGGTGCAAAAGGGTTTATTCTAGGTTGTATGCTGCATGAAAGCTCTCTTGTCTTCCAGGTCAGTTTCAGTGTGGAAACAAACACTGTGGGAAGGAGGATGGCCTTAAAAGCTGGGAGGTGAATTTTGCCTATGTCGAACACGGGGAGAAGAAGAATGCTTTGGTCAAACTAAGTAAGATGAAACAAGTCATACTTTCTAAATAATGAGCATTTGTACATTCACATGTGGCTAAGCACCTAACACCTAACTCTTAATATAACTGACCGCAGAGTGTGTGTTGGGGTAATCACTGTAATTTGAGGACTCACCAGTCAGTGAAGCCAGTCAAGTTGGGAATAATGGTCTCTCGTAACAAGCATGTGTGAGAGACCTCCTCCAGAGACATTGTTTGTCCTCATCGAAAAGATTTACCAGTTTGTGCTAATTCTAAATCCAGTGTTTTGACTGGAATGAAACCAGACCTAACTGCTTTATTGGAAGAATGTAATGGACAGGGGTGATTCTTATGTTGTTGAGTAAATGTTAGTTGTTTTTGTTTTTATAACAGACATATTTAAGCATTTGTAGATTCTCAAATCTAACATTTTTGTCTTTTAACAGTATTTTATTATTGAAATAAAAACTCTTTCTTTTCCATCAGAGTAAATCAGGCGTTCCACAGAGCACCTTCCTTGATCCACACCTCTTTTTTTCTGAAAATAAGTGATTAACATCCCAGAGAGAATATCTACTTTTATGTTGATCATACTTATTCTGAGTTGGCTTTGGTGAGCCGTTAACACAGCTCATATCTCCAGGTTTAAATGCCTTTCTGCAGAGTGAGAAGGTCATGATGATTACAGATGTTCAATTTTGTCAGAGAAATATTCACAATTTTACGACTACTACAATAATTTTGCGTTCATTTTCCAATAATATAAATGTTTCAAATCTCATGCGCACCCCTTTTAGCACTTCCAAAAACCACTTTATCCTACTTATTTGCGAAGATTCTGATAGTTTTTAAGCCGTATATTTAGAATTCTATCAACAGGTGTTGGAAACAAGTTGTTCCTGGTGCTATTTAAAAATCTGAATATGGGATTATCTTGGTGAGCTAGGCTGATTTTGGGCTTGTACGTGCCTTATCACAGCAGTGAACATTATCCACGTAAGGCTTACATTTTGAGGATGCCCACAAAATGACCCATTTGACAAATCAGTTAACTTTGTTTACACCATTATATACTGTTGTGGTTCAGACATGAGCTTCTATGGGAAGTGACAGTTCAGTCATGGGTAGCTATCTGTCTGACAGAGTGCAAGTGCATTTCTTAATTCTCAGTACTCTTTTATGAAGGCGGTACAGCGGCTAAAATGGATAAAGGCATTGTCATGACAAGGAAATGTGTTGCATACATACACACTCTCATGTAAAACCAGCGTGGTTTCGAAAGCATCCACGTCTCTCATGGCAGACAGCCAGTAACAAAATTCATCCACAGCTCATCTTATTCACTTGGACTGAATTATTCTTCAAACAAGCCACCATTTTTTCCCAAAAAGTTACGTTTTGTAAAAAAAAAAGTCGCAGATACCGGATCAGACAGGCACTAAGGCGTGATTTAAAACGTCCTTGTTTTTGAACAGGTAAATACAAATGAAGGAATAGCGACCTCTGAATGGGTAGCTAGTTGGGATCCTAATATAGCAAAAATAATATTGAGGAATCTTTACAATGACTTAATGTGACAATGATTCATTGTGAAATTATGTAATGTTGCATCCCTAGTGCAAAGCAAAGAACAAGACCCTGAAAAACTGAGTTTAAAATGAACTGAGATGAAATGGAAAACAGTTTTTGGTCTGACACATCACAATCTAAATAAAATCATAAAATCATATGAAAAACATGGTGTATGTCCAAACAAAATAGGAACTATGAGAATATCACCACACAGTTTAAAAGTCAGCACTGGGGAGAGCCTTGCTTATATCAGCCAACAAGTTGGACTACATTCTGGACCTTTTACAAGCACAGCTCTGAAGTAAAATGTTCCAGATGTTAGACCTGCCTGCCTGTCCAGACCTGTCACCCTTTGAAAACATTCATCACATTACGAAACATAAAATTATGGTAAAACAGACCCCGGACTGTTGACTGCCTGAAATCCTCTTGGCTATTGTGCAAGAAATGAGAAATACTTTCTGAACATTTACAGCTAAAGAAAGGTAAAAGAAAGACCTTTCTCTTACTGTTTTTCTTTTTAACCTGTTGATTACATTTTCCATTGCAAAAGTTACTAGCTGAAAAAAAGAAGAAAAGAAGGAAAAGTAAAGTTTATTTATATTATTTTATTCAACAAATTTCAGGCATTTAAAATGCAAAATGTGTGTGCTTGTTCCTCAACATTACTGTAAAGTTAGTAAAAGAGGTGCAAAAAATGAACCCTTCAGCTCTGATGATAACAGAAAAAACTGACAGTTCTGTTTCAGTCAGTTTCTAAACACTGTTAATTTAAATCCAGCTTAAAGACCGCCTGGTTCTCTGCTTTTTGAATCATTTTTCTTTAAAAGTCCAAATTGGCCTAGTGTCTTTAAAGCTTGAATTTTTAAAACTTGATTATGTTTTTAACACTGTTTTCAATGTTTCTTCTTTCCCCCATTCTCTTGTTTTTATTTTTATTATGCTTTTAATGTTGTAAAAACATTTTGAGGTTGTCTGTACAAATAAACTTGGCTCGCCTTACTGTTTCTGTTGAAGGACTGTGCCCTGAATGCTCTTTCAAACTCAACTACCATCACAAGTAAGCCAACTTACTGAATCTCTCTCTCATGTTTTGTATTAAAATGCAAGGTTTTTTTTTTTTGCTTAGCTGCACAGAGTGCACTCATCTGCTGAAACTAGGGCAGATCACCATGGACAGCTAGCTCGCACTACTCTGAGAGATGCCGGGGTTTAGAATTTCACCCCAGTCTGACTTAACCAGTCAAGCTGCTATAATTTTTATCACAGCCTTTTCTTCCCCTTTATCTGGAAGCAGTAATAATCGGTTAAGACCAGTTAAGGTGGCGGTAATTACTGTATGGATATATAGAATAATCCATGTATAATGGTGCTACAATGGTGTAGATGCGTATTTTTGATACAATTTGGTCAACTTGTGTTCAGGAGAAAGGAAGTGAAAGCAAAGACAAAGATGAAAAGAATATCAGAGGAGAACCAGGAGCCACTGAAGGAAAAGAGGAAGAAGAGGAAGAGATCATCGTCTCGTTCTAAGAAGCATAAACGCAGGAAGCACAGAGGTAAGGCCACTTTTTATTTCACGTTTTGCTCTCAGAATTGACATGATTCCGTCATGACTTCCATTTCATCTTAACTGTTTACAGATGGACCTTCCTCGTCCAGCAGCTCAGGGTTGGAATCACAGAACTCAGACAAAGGTGCAGTAAATAACATTCATACACACACAGGAACAGGAAAGTACTTTCCTTATTTAAACAGCAGCGCTCACTGGAAACATTTTTCCCAGGTCTCTTTCCTGCACATTAACTTTACAGCCCTCCAAACTTCGACAATAAAAACACCTTGACAACCTTTTTGAAAACACATCCATCAGCTTTAATGTTAATAGACTGACAGCAGATGTTTTCTCTTATGTATTTTTTATTTTTTTATTTTTTCATATCTGTTCCACTCTTTTTTTTCTCCATCCCTGTATTTTATGCTCTCACTGTGAGCAGCATGAAGTCAAGTATCTCTTTGCTCCATGTGCCTGCTTTCTTGATTCCGGGGTCTTGATTGATGAATGGGTGAGTAGGTGGAGGTGAACACAAAAACAGAAGTTCTGTCTCTTGAGCTCAGCAGGCATTTAGAGTCTTACACAAACAATGTTGCTGTCTGTCTTGGTTTCAGTCATACATATGAAATACTTACTCTTTAAGCAGGGAATATTGGGGAAGGGATAGGGCCATGTGAAAATTTTGTTGGATATAATGAAACATCTTCACCTATCATCATCTACGGTATATGATGTAAGAAACGGCGGTGTGCTCTCCTTTACAAATTTGCTGTTGAGCATCGAAGTGTGCATCTCTGCTAATGCGCTACCACAGAGTTCCATTCACTTTTAGGTCTTTAGCCTGACAACGTGTCAGTATCGCATTTATTCTTTTCTTTTTCAGTCATTCTGGTGTAGATTTACTGGGGTGCAGATTCACCGGGTCGATGGCCCAATGACTGTAAGGTGCCCAGTCAGTGCCTTATGGCAGCCAAACAGACCCAAACCATCACTCCCTCCACCACCACACTCATTTTTTGTGCTGGGTTTTCCCTAAACACGATGTTGTAGATTATGGCTAATCGTTTCCTCTTTGGTTTCATTCGTACAAAAATATTTTTTTCCAAAAGTCTTTGGGTTTGCTTGGATGCACTTTGAAGTGGTGCTGTTTTTTTTTTGTCCTTGACGTTTATTCTTTCTGTTCTGCAACGTCTAACGTGCTTTTTACAGTTTCTCAGAGCATGAGGTCTGACTTTTAGGTCGGTAAAATTGGTTTTGAATAGACTGATCCACATAGTTTGGAAATGACCTTTCGACCTTTACTGACTGATGAGGATCAAGAATTGTTTTATATTTCATCCTCAAAGCTTCAAACCATGAAACTACCTAAAAGTTGTTTGTTTCGTGTTAAAAAGTTCTTCCCTTCAACAGAGCACTGAATGGATTCTTTCATGGCTTCACCCCTTCCTTAACTATTGTTGGTAATTGCCACTGACTTTGAGAGTATGTGGCTGTAACTCATATTTTTCTATCTCTTTTTTTATTTCACTTTAGAAAGTTTAGACTTTCTGAATTGAAAGTGATTTTCAGATACCTACATGTAACATATCGTGATTGGGACCTCAAAACCTCCAAACAAAATCCAAGTTGGGCCAATAAAAGCAATGCATGGGGTTTTTCTGGCCTTAATTACCAGCTGCTCTCTTGCTCTTTTCTAAAAGAAAGCGAAGCTGGGGATGAGCCAGAGGACCAATCAGAAGCTGACCACTGGCGAGGACCCGCCCCCGCTGTGGAGGAAAAGTCAAGGTGAGGTTAACATCTAACATCTGTATTAAATCTCACTCAGTAAACTCCCGTTAAACCGCCACAAACAGCTGTTAGCTGTTTTAGATCAGACAAGTCGCTAAACCTTTAACCGTAAAAAGGTCTGTTGCCTTTCTAAGTCAGATTTGTCTCTCTTCCACTCCCTGTTATTTACTCGTTGTGCTCTGTATCATTGTAGGAAGTCAGCATCATTTTATATCTTGTGGAGTACTGACACTGCCAGAGTTATTCAGGGTCTTTCCCCTTGTGAAGCATTCAATCGTTTATGTCAGCACTGAGCATGACAGGAACTGACATTTCTGTGTTTTGGTTGTTTTATCTGTTTAGGGAGGAAGAGTTTGATGAGTACTTTGAAGACATGTTTCTTTGAATCTGCTGGTGTCAGCGGCAACCCTGCTGTGACTACACTTCTTTTGAATCCCGCTGACATTAAGTATGTTCTTTTCAAATCTTGTGTGTTTGGAATAAACATTATGTTTATCCAGCCCGTACCTTTCAAACTTTTGTTTGCATGTCTGGCTTCATCTGTTTTTTAGTCCCCCCCCGCCCCCCCCCCCCCCAATCATGTGAGAATAATTGAAAGTAGTTTCAGACAGCATGACTACAGGGATGGCACAGTCTGACTTGTCATGATCCAGAATGGGGGAAAAATATGATCCATAACTTTTTGATTGATTGCTGGGAAGAAAAAAAGTGTCACTTTGGAATGAGTAGCTTGAATAATGTTTTATTTCACAACTTCTGCCAACTTCATTTGATCCATTTGGGCTTCTCAAACACAAATTCAATGCTTAAGTGTTTCTATACGATATGCATTGAACCATATCATATATATGCCAGACTGGCGACTGATGTTCCTGGATGCTGTTGTCTTTCAGAATGTGGATTTATTTCTGTAAAACCATAAAAACAATTGAAGAACATCCAATGTTTCGGAGTGCATTGTTATTTTCTGTCTAATGAAGCATTTTATCCATGTTTGAATTTGAGGAAAAGACTGGGTTTTAACCACTCGGCCCTGTGGAGCTGACCAACCAGAGCAAACCTGTCTTTTGCTGAAAACCTAAAAGAACCAGAAAAGATAAGATGATTCTGAAAAAAACCCTGAAGAGCTTTAAAGAGCTCCTCATAGGTGGCTTATAATTTTCTTTAAAAGATGACATCCTGGCAGTTTCATCACCTGAGGAGAACTTCCTTGAATACAAAGTTCAGCATTGGAAGTTTGCAAATGAAAGTCTGAGCAAGTCTGAGTGACTTCGGAAACAGGTCCTGGGAACTGATTAAAAGAAAATTAAAGTTTTTGGTTGCCGTGAGCAAAGCCATTTTCAGAGAAGGGCATTTCATGAGAAAGCCGACCGTCTGACATCATGGAGGGTTTGGATCAGTCATGCTTTGTGACTGGGTTACAGCCAGTGTTACAGAGAGCATTTCATTTGTCGGTAAACAAACTTAAAGAGGTTTAGCTGCATTAAAAATGATTTGAAAGATGAACAACTTGTAAAACCAAATATTTTTCATAGCTGACTGCAGAGGACCCAGCTTTTCTTTCTTTTCATTATTTGTTCGTAAACCTCTGAAATGTGTAAATTTGGTGGTAATCTTACTGAAATTGTGGGGAAAGCATAACCTGAGGCTCAGGCTGGATCAAGGCTCATGTTTGTATGAATACTGTCTATTTATTATGTTCTATTTCTTATTTTTACTCTTGGTTTTATCTGTCTGGATGCTTTATGGAATTGATTTATATGCTCCTTATTACTGTCATTGTATAGATTTTTATTAAAGAGAAACTTTCTGTTGGATGGTGAATGTGTGAAGTTGATAGCTCGTTACTTGATGGTTGCACCCGGGGCGAAAGCCCAAAATGTATTTACCCCAGTGGGACAAGAAATAAAGTTAATCTTGAATAACAATCGTTCATCTTAAAACCTTTTGGAAATTAGGTCATCTTTTACACTTTTGAGATTTTCATTTATTATTATTTATTTAGAACTGATGTTTTAATAAGATTTTTGTCAACTGCTTTTGGTCGTGTTTTAATTAAATAACATTTCCGAAACTCTCAGACAGATCACTTTTTCAGTGCCGTGAAAAATTGATACGTTTTTTGATCGATACCACAGTTTAGTTCAGCTCAATTGAACACATACAATGATGAATGAATTGGTGGGGATATTTTTGGATTTTTTTCTGGAAACTGAAGCCCAATCGGCTTGTAGTAGAGAAAGTTGCACGAGGTTACTTGAGGTTACTTAGACAAAGCCGTTACTTTCCCTGTTACGTAACTCTTTGTCTTGCTTTTACTCTCTGATTTGCTTCCTCTGTCTTTGGCTGTGTGATGCATGACAGTGTAAGCTAACAGGTGCTTAAGTGTGGAACACTGACCAATACCAGCATGCTGTTTTTGAATAGAAGCTGGGTGTGATTCAGCCCGTAGTAATAATTCGTGTGCACTTGGATGCATGCACGGCTGCTGGATCAGGCTGTCAACATCTTGCCAAACAATATAAAATCTTGTTTGGTCAGATATTCCACCTCATTTTTTATAAAAGATGACCCAACACGGTACAATCTTCACCTTTCTGCATGTTGAATCTGTTCAAAACAGTTCCCGTGGACAATGACAGCCCAGTCAGGCAGCATTGAATCGTGCAGGGATGGAAATCAATCCACTGATCCTCTTTCCCCTGAGGCTCATCCAGCTTTGGAGCCTTTTAAGATCCTGCACGATATACAGCTAAGAAGGAGCGCTGTTGCAGCTAAGCCTGGGGATTCTTCAGTTCATTCCCAGTGTCTGTTCGAACCTTCATGTGCATGAGCAGGAATACAAGAGAAGACAGATAACTTGCTGGGTGCGAGACTTTTTTTTTTTTTTTTTAATGAGAAAAAGTGATATCAATGACTTCCTACATTTGCTTACATATATGACATCTCGTGGTTTACACATACATTTCAGGTCATTTTGTACATCAAAAGACAAATTTCTAATGTTTCAATGGAGGCGGTGGGGATAGGTAGAAAGCATATAGTGCGTTATTTTAAGTTAGGGACCAGTCTTAACACTGGAACTGTTTGTATAAAATACAGTATAGGAAGCAGCAACCATGGGGGTTCGTTTTGGGGAGAGGAAAAAAACCTTACTCAGGGCTGAGTGGTGTAAAAGGTTTTTCACAGTTTTGGCTCCAGTGATTACAACAGCTCCTGACTTCACCACAGGAAGCAGACATGAAGATTCCACGTTATCCCAAAGCCATGCTGATAAGATTAAATGCCTTTGATTGATCCCTCATTGATTAGGGGAGATGACATTGTATAACAGGAAATTAGGAGCTTGCTTTTTCCCCTGGTGGGATGGAAGGAGCACTGATGTTGCACTGCAAGCTCAGATGCCTAACCAGATCTCTTTAGATTTAAAAAGAAGAGAATTGATTCACACTCAGCTGATGAGTAAGAGGGGCAGGGAACTTTGCTCATGCTATCATACAGTCAATGGAACAACATGTTGAAACACACTGTCTGCACGTATATATATATATATATATATATATGTGTGTGTGTGTGTGTGTGTGTTGCCTCATTTGCCTCTGTAAGAAGGGTGCTTAACGTCTAAAGATGTGTGGTTCTCAAACACTGGCTGCCAATCAAATCCCACCAAAGCCTCTTAGAAGAGAGGCAGATCTACTAAACGGTTTGACTCTTGCCTGCTTAGAAGAAGCAAAATATATTTTCAAGTTTCAGTTTTAATCGAGTTTATATAATCTAGATTTTACAATTTCTATGTAATCAACAATATATATGTGAATGCATGAAAGGGAACATGGAATTGTAAATTTGATCTAAAGACTGCATAATATTACATAATTCTTCAGGTCAAAACAGCTTCAAAGGTGTTCTTCGTAACCGAGGATATAGGTTCCACGACTCGCAATATCCTTGCCTGAATGGGAAACTATTCGCTTGTGGAATAGTTTGCTGGTTCAGAACATTCTCTCTCAAAGCTCAAGCTCTCCGTTCACGAACAAAGTTCAAGTACAAAATACTCAAAAAAGAAAAAACGTATATAGATGTATTGCATATTGGAATAAATAAACCTTCACACAACTCATCAGCTCCTTCAGAGGCGAGAAAACATGAGCCCTTATTTGTCGAGCACCGCAACTGCCTTGTCCCTTCCTCTTTATGTGCTGAGGAGAATTATTTCAAATGCCCGTTCCTTTAACTGTGAGACAAAATCCAAATTTTAAAGCTCCACGTGACTACGGTTCACATTTATGCTCTTCCCTGTCTTTTTTCAAGCCTGCCGCTGCAACAACAGCAGCAACAGCTAAGTGCAATGTGCAAGCTACAGCACTGCTATACTGTGTTAATGACTGCCAGTAAGAAAGCTGTCTGAATTCAGCTGCTTTGGCATGTATACGACCTCCACATATCTCCTGCAATGCCTATGTCAACTATGTACACTAAGACATTTGTATCTTAGCATGACTAGCATATAAGCTTATCCAAACATGATGTAAAACCATGTTAGAATTGTTTGAACTGATTCTGTGTTGAGGGGGGGGGAAATGCATATATTCTAAAAGTCCATGGCTGTGCGTCGTACAAAGCAGGGGAAGGAAGAAGTTTTATATGCGGCACATCTTCGGAGTCAAACATCTTCTGCAGTCAGAGTCCTGACATTCCTTCTTGGTAAAAGTGTCTTCCTTCCTCCTTGAAGAAATGCTGATGTAATCCAGACTGCACTGCAGACCAGACCATGACTACACATGACTAGTAGGGTACATGAACCAGACCGTACCACGCAGGGTGGGACTGGGATACCCCGAAGTAAACGGAAAATAACCAGAGTGAACTACGCTGGTGTGGTGGAAATCACTTCAGACCAGTAATGTCTAGACCAGTCCTAAACAGACTCCATCAGTCGTGATCCAAGCACCAGAGGACCCTAACAGATGGTGCAGGTCTTTGACTTCCCTCCCTCTCCACCGCCGTCTGCGAAACAAACACACCATAAGAAAGACGCGTAAAATACATGGTTATCTGCCCTGCTCTCTTGATTTTTCAAAGATCCATTTTTAATACCTTTCTTGGCCTCCAGCTCTTCTAGTCTCTTCTTCTCATCTTCAATTGCCTTCATCTTTGCATTGTAGACCTCAGCCAGCTCATTCCAGTGTGCCCTGTTGTTGTTCAGACCATCAAACATGGGCTGGATTTCTTTGTGGAACCTGGAAAACTCCTAGGTTCAAGCAGAACAAACAAGCCCATTAGCAAAGACAGTTGGGATGACGAGCATAATGCAACGATTCAGAGATCTCTAATGTGTTGCATTTATTTACATTTGAAAAGAGAAAAGAATAAATGTTGGGAAAAAAGTTATTTTGAATTGATGAGCAGCGTTATAAAGGGCCTACCGCTGCCAACAATGTGTAACTTTCTTCTTTTCATAACAACTCATGAATATCTGGAAAGGGAGGAGACCAGAATCTCAAAACTTCAGTCAGTCCAGTACCTGAACTCAACTGCTATAAAGTCATGCTGTAGTAGTTTCAGTTGCTGGTTTAAAACGATCTTGCTAAAAATATGCAAGGCCCTCTGTGAAAAAGATGCTGGTCTAAAAACCGTGTCATCCTTCTGCACTGATACCACCTTTCTGGATGTGCAAGTTGCCAGTGGGCACTCATGCACCCCCTGTAATATCAGGCTTTTGAACTGCGAGCTGATGAGAAACCAGACGGTCCTATTCCTCTTGAAGTGACATCCATGTTTCCCATAACTAATTTGGGGAAGCCAAACTAATCCATCTGACTTCAAAACAGTTATCAAGCTTCTTTTAGTCCATTTTAAATGAGCTTTGGCTCAGAGCAGATGATTGGTAGTGTTTTTGTATCACATTTCTACATGACAGGTGGCATGGTGAACTGAGTTCATAGACAACAATTTCTGGAAACATTCCTAAGCCCATACAGTGATTTATATGGCAGAATAACACTGCCTATTTTTAAGTGCAGTAATGCTTGAGAGCCTGAAGATCGCAGGCATCCAGTACTGCTTTTCAGCCGTGTCCAATGTGGGCAGAGATGCCTTTTTATTCTCAGAATATGTTTATGGTATCTTGGACTGTAGAAGACCACTGTTCTATTGAATCTTTCCAACTGAAGAGACAATAAAATCTTTTGCATATCGCTAAACATCTCACTGTCTTTACTTACGGAGAGGCTCTTTCTCTCTAAGGTGCTCTTCATGCACCCAGTCACGTTAATGCCTTGTTGACAGTTAAGCTAATTATGTTTCCACTAATTCCTTGGTTGCTTTTGTTCTTTCATAATACATGCTTTTCCAACCTCTTCCTGTTGTTTTCCCAGCCTTTTTGGTTGCCACCATCAAACTCACATTGAACTGTTTTGTTTTTCATCATTTCTGCTGTAAATTAAAATGTTGACTTTTGAAATTTGCAAATAAATCCAATCAAAGAGATTTGGAATTGGGGTTGCATAATCGATTCATGTGGGAGGCTTAGCCCTATAATAATGAGGTATGCTTCTGACAGCACTAGTCCACGGGGACAGCAGAAACATTCATTTTTACAGATGTAGCTCATTCGTGTGAGTGCTGGTCCAAATACTATCTTGACTGACAAAAAGCTTGCCTGGGCCTGCTGGTTAAGTATAAGCCCTGTATGCTCTCAGGGGAACAGCAATGTCTGTTACCTCATAAAGAGTCTGCATGTGAAATATTGGATGGTTTTATTCTTTCCCTCAAATGTTGATCATTAAAAATGAAACATATTTGTAGTATTTATTGTGTTGGCAGAGAAAGACTTAAATGTATCCAAGTACACTACAAGGTGCAGGATGAGAGCTTTTAGCTCACTTTAAATGTGCTGTGTTTTTTCTTTTCTGTAAATAAAGCTGCAGAATTCCACTGTTCGACTCCAACAAAGATGGGTCAAATATTGGAACAGACTCTCTATGGCAAAATCTACTGGTTCCTTTTTTTGCGCCACATCTATCTTTTGAAAACACAGAAAGAGTTTAATACCTTGTACACAAATGAGCAGACAAAGTCAATGAAACCACACTGCATCTTGGGTAGCTGTTCGGCACAGTTTCTGTCCATCATGGGCTGAGAGAGACGGAGGAGAGATTTCATGTGAAAAAGAGGAGTAAACAGTCGTCTGGACACTATACAGAAACATATAGAAAAGAGACTTGGGGTGGGGGGGAGTCATTGGAGGGGTGTGGCTCTTACAATTGGCTGCTGGTCCAAAACACTTCTCTCCAAATCTCCCTGTTCCCAGAATTCAGCCGCCACCATCAGAGCTACCTGGAGAGGAGAGACACGCAGGGACACAAAGAGGAAGGAAGACAAAATAGTTTTACTATTAATAAACATGGGACTTGTTCTAGAAAGCTTTTGCTTGAAAGCAACAAAAGGCACAATAACAGAAGTAGGCAATGTGGAAAAGAGCTGCCTTCATGCTCACTTCTTAACAAATAAGAGGCAAGTCCTGTCAAACTGAACATAGTTTACAAGCTTAAAAGGATAACAGGTCCATTCAAGTAAATGACACCCATCCCATTTTCATCAAGTTGGTTTATCTAAGGAAAAATAATGAGTATTACCTGCTTCAGAGTTCACTGAGAGCTTTTAAAAGAATTTTCTTCTCAAGGCCACTCACCTTGCTCTGCACCTCCCAAGGCTTGGTGATGGCTGACAAGTCGCAGCCTGTCATCATCATGGCCCTGGAGGTATGAGACAGACAGTCAGGCTAAGGAAGATGACACTCTCCCAGTTATGCTGACAACTTTCAAGGTCAGACCCAGCTGGAAAGGCTTCTCTAGGTAGCTGGCGTTTTTACGTAAATATGTTACGTACATGACAATTTCCTTCCTGATGGGGTTGTTGGAAATGTAACTAGTGGCCTCCTTTTCATCTGTCATTGGCTCTGTGGCGTTCACAATGTTCTGGAACATGGTTCTCTTTCTGCACAAAGACAAACAGATGACGGATTGATGTCAAACAAGTACACAGACTGACTCATCAAAACTCAGCCAGCAAAAAGACACAAGAAGAAAAGCATCCATCGGATCAATGGAGCCTTTCAAGGTGCAAATCCTTCATGCTACATTTAGATATTTCCAAAAAATAATCATAATGTCACAGATTATGATACTTGACCTAAAAAACAAAGGGATTCGTGTTTCCAGGAAAGTGACAGAGTCTGGGATTCATTTATTTTAGACAGAACCTACTTGAAGTAAAGGGCCAGATCTGTGGCAATGATGCAGACGTCAAACAAGTGCTGCACAGTCTCAAACTGACGCTTCTGGAGGTTGCAGAAGATGTTCAAGCTCTGAAAGAGATGACAAAGCCCAGTCAAAATAATTTAACCTTTCATACCAGGGCCTGTTCTAATATGTTGGTTTTTATTTTTGCATGTATATATGGAACAGTAATGAGTCCTACCTCCTCTCCCATGAGCGTCTTGCCGTACTCCAAATGGTGCCTTTCCATGATGGAAGAGCCATGAAGTTTGGCCAGAGGTGACGCACTCCTACAGAGGAAAAAAAAACATCACTTTGAGTAAGATAAATCTGTTTTTTTACATGTATACAAAGGGTGGAACTACGAAGAGAAAGGGTTTTGACTTGCTTAGTCTGGTAAAGGTTGTTGGTTCCTCTGTGGTCAATATCATGGCAGAAAGCTGCAGCTACCATGGCAAAGGCATCTAGATCAGAGTAGTACTTCCTCAGCTTTCCTGTCTGTAGCAAAGGAAATAGATAAAATCATGACTGGGCACGATGGGTGCAAAATACATGGATGCATCAACAATAGTGTACATTTAGTTTAGAGAAAACTGTTACCTGCAGCAGGCAGAACATGGTGTGGCCTACATTGAAACCATGCCTCCAGTTGTGATAGGTAATGGCACGGTAACCCTTCCTCACAGTGTACATCCACTTGGTCAGCGTCTGAGAAGGACATGGTGGAGGATTCAAAGAAGAAAGTGAGTGCGGCAAGGACAAAAAGTGCGAGATTCTTGGCTTCTACAGCCATACAGAGCGATAAGCAACTTCAGTCTTTCTAACATTCTTTCATTCTCGTTCTCGAACAGTCTTTCTGACACCCAGTTTACCGACGGCAGCGCTTTCGGCCACTCACCTCTGCGGGAACTTTAAACTTCTCAACAACGCCGAGCTCAAAGAACATGCGAATGCCAGCTTTGATGAGACCATGCTCGGTGACGGGGAAGTCGCTGAATCCGAACGAGTACAGACTCTCTCCGTCCACATTGTCTGCTGGAGGGCAGTTGGTTTTCTGAACAAAAAAACCCCACACAACTCAGATCAAACGGAGGGCATCCTTGAATCATGCTTTACTTAAAAAACACATGAGTGATGTTTTGTTTCCAGGAAAGTTTTTACATACCAACAGTTTGTACATGTCTTTCTGGTCACAGTCTTCCGGTTCTGCATCAAACTTCTCTTTGGTGTTCTGGTTATATAAGAGAGAGATGTCATTTAAAATGACATTTACACTGCATCCATCAAGCTGTGGTCATATAGAGCAATTTATAGCACAAGTATCCATGTGCCATGTATAAAGACTTTAAAGAAGTGCTCCTACAGTAACCTTGTAAGCTTTTGCGTCATCTTTTCAAATGTTAACTTTCCAAGTAAACTAGCAATCCATCAGATCCTCCATTAATCCTCTGAAGCTGCTAATGGAGAACTGCTTTTTTGAAAAGTTTCTCACAGTATGTTACCTGAAATTGCTTTAATTGCCTCTGTGAATGTGAAGAGATCAAAGGTGTGCTCACAGAGGGAAAATGTGGAAAAAAAAGTTTATTGATACTGACCAGAATGCTCTGCATCTCCTCTGGGGTACATTTGGTTTGGTACATGAGCATCTCCTGGGCAATGTCTTTTCTCCACTCCATTCGATTCAGCTTGTCATAGGTATCGCAGTTCAGTACTGACCAGCCCAGGAACTGTGTCAGGGCCTGGTACAAGCAGAATGTAAATGAGAACAAATAATAGAAAGATGCAACTTAAGCAATAACAACTAGTCTTTTCCAAAAATTTGGGAAAGAGCAAGTCGACATGCCTCAGTAATCTGTTCATCATGTTCATCGAACGGTTTGCCGTCTTTACGGTTGAAGAAAGTTGCAATTCCGACGATTTCCTCCTTCTTGTTGACGATTGGCAGCGACAAGACGTTTTTGATAACGAACCCCGTCTCATCCACAGCTTCTTTCTGTGGAGCAAAGAGGAACGTGTCAAAACCGATGCCATGTTTTCTGATGTGATCCCGAAGGAAGCACAAAGTCATGCGAGGCCAAGCACACCTGGAAGGTGAAGTAGTCATCTGCTGCCACGTTCATCATGTTGCAAATCTGCAGGGAGAACAAGGACAGAATGACCATGATGATGTGCAACACAACAACCCTTTGTTTCAATGCTTTTACAGTTCTGGTCATGATGATAAAGCGTAACACTTACAAAGCCGTTCTCCGCGACATAGGTTGGTAAACCGCTAACCAGAGCCCAGTGATCTGCAGGTGGACCACTGGGGGAAAAAAAGTGTGATAGAAACAGAAAATTGAGGTGGGACAAAAAAAAGATGTCAAACTCTGCTGACTCCCCTGGTTCTTGTTTGACTTTGAAAATTACTGAATTTGTGCACATTCATAGCAGTGTTGCTCACGGTATGACTTTGATTTCTTCTTTGCCCTCCAGGAGGTAGTCAATGATCTTGTAGAAAATGATTTCCTGTGTAAAAGGCAGATGCCTGATATGAATCATTGATTGGTTGAAAGCTGATCAACAAAATGGTGAAACTAAGTTTGATTGTAAGTTCCACAAGAGGTGGAAAAACAATGTAATAAAGAAGGGGAAAGAACGATTTTCTCACCCTGCCATCAGGTGTTTTTGGTCCTTTGTAGGGTTCCACATCTCCAAGTTTAACAGGCCACTCATCATAAAATTCCTGAGGGTTGAAACAAACAAAAAACAAATCATGTTTGTCGTGTTTGTGGCCATGAATGGAATATATCCAAAACAGAATCTATTCCTCAGAACCAACCTTCTCTTTGGTCATGTCCAACAGGCCCACCGAGTAACGTTCACATTGTAGATAGGTCCTTACAGTGTAGAGTGCTTTGTGGAACTGTCTCTCAATGTCTGTCAACTCCTCAAACACCTTGCTGGCTGACCAGAGGAGCACCTAGAGCCAAGGAAACCATTGTAAAGCCGGGAAATGCATGGAACGAGCCTGTTTGGTGTAGGTAACTAGCAGATGCCTGGTAATCATCAGGGCCCACAGATGGGAGGGACTCTATGGCATGTCCACTCTCCTGTCCTACGCCGCCATTTGCTTCCTTGATTTCATGTAATAAATAGCAGTAGGTGTATTCACCTGACTCCTCCTAGACTCCACATTGAACATGTACGCTGTGTGATGCTGCAGGGCGACGACTTGAGCAAAGGTCATGTACTTGTGGAAGAGCTATAGAACAAAACAGATGAGAGGTATTTAAACATAATAGCAGCCTAAAGAAGCACAAGCACATTTCTCAGCACAGCAGAATGTAGATGCATTTCTTCCTCAGGCAAAGATGCAGGTTTGGAAATTGCATTAAAACGATTAAACAACTCTAGGAAACTCTATAAACACATACAGATATTTCATAGCATCTAAGCAGTTAAAGTCGCAAGTAGCCAACTCTATGGGTCTCTTAAAAGAGGATCAACTTGAGTCGTCTGTGAACACAGAATTTCCACCCGATTCAATCTATTCTTGATTGGAGTGTCCATCAGACTTCAGAAACAACAGAGATAACATGTTTAGTTCAGCATTTTGCTTTTTTTCCGGCTGAACGCTCAAAGCTAGACGGGTCTGACTGGCAGTCTCTGACATAATGGGAGTGTTTTACACCTTACTGGTAAGATGTAATTACAGCAATGATCTCTGTTCAGCTGAGCATTTTAAAAAGGCTGAGTAGAAGCTTTTTAAACCAGCCTCAAAACAAAAAAGTATGTGGCAAGCAGAATTTACAGAAAATGTGTTTGACTTCAGGTGAAAAGAGGGTTTGTTAACAATTAGTGCTCCTCCATCTCTGACTGTTAAACAATCTCTAATACCAGCAATGCCTACTAAAGTAAACACGCTGCTGTTGTGCTCCACGTCCATGATGGATAAGCATGAATTGAATACTCTGAGTGTAGGTGCCTATTCTTACCTTCTCATCCTCTGCAGTGAACGCATCAGCACCTATTTTGTTAAGTGCCATGACAACACCAATACACTCCTTGTCAGCCACCAGAGGGTAAGTGAGCATGCACTTGGTCTTGTATCCGGTCTGTTTGTCCACAAAGTCACTGAACTTTGAATTCTAGATCAAAAGAAAATGAATAAAAATTGTACTGATTCCAAAACTGAAATGTTAATTACTCCCCAAACCAACAACATCATTTTTTACAGGTTATTTCCTTTTCATTGGCTAAATGTTCTTTTGTTTGGTTAATTAATCCTTTTAACTATCTTATTTCATTGTATGCCTCAGCTAACATAAAAGGAAAGCAGTCTGTGTGAGGGATAGCAAACAACAACAAAACATTTAATATACCTGTAATACATGCTCACTTTAAGCTAAAAAAGCCTACATCGCAGGAAAATGTAGGCCTACTAATAGCTATGTGTGTAATGACGCATGTCATTAACTTATTTATAAATAATAGCTAGCCAATATCTTTAAATGATGTGGCTATACTTTATTTTATTAGCTCAAATACAAATTTCTTCGGCATATTTTAAACTAAGACACTTTTAAATAATGTAAGAAATACAAGTCTCAGTCTGAGCCTATAAATAACGTGCTGTATTCACGAAGCCTCGTTTTTTTAATTTTTTGGGGGGGTAAATGAAAGAAAGCGCGGGTACTTCAAACATTCTCACCTTTGAGACGTCCGGGACATTTTGCGGCTTTTTGGTGTTGGCTGTGTGACCGACAACACCCATTTCAATAGGGTAGACAATTTCCCCCTGCGGGTTGATGAGGTTCGCCTCATATTTGGACGTCGGAGTTACGTCGAAGAGGCAAGTGTTGAGCTCGGGTATTCCGTTCCTCGAGCGACACTGATAAAAGCTGACCCTATCTGCCTGAAGGATCAGGGCGACCCTCTGCAACACTTTGTGGAGACTCTTCTCCATTTCCCCTGGTTTCTGCAACTCCTGCACCAGTTCGAAGATGATAGCGGCCTCTTGCACAGAGTTAACATCCTTGAAAGAAGCGGTGTCTTTGATATCAAGAGTAGTGGAGAAAGCGGCGGCCAGGGCTTCCGCGCGCACCTTCTTATCAAAGTATTCTTTGGCGAACTGCGGGTTGTTCTCCAGGTATTTCTCCACGCTATCCTTATCTGCCATTTTCAACTCGAACTGTGTCCTCTCTGTAAGTTTTTTTTTCTTAGCAAAGCATCACCTGCAGGGAAATCTGAAAATGGAGATGTTCTTGTCTTCACGGTTGGATGGATCAGCAGCGTCCCTTTGAACGGATGTGCATTCTCCTCTACAGACACATCCTGTGTCCACCGGCAGAAAGAGCAGGGCAGAGTGCAGCTTAGAGGCTGAAAGGATCAAAGTGGCCGCTAATTAACATGACGTCATGACATTAAAACCCCTGCTTTAAGCGTCTTTAACCCGCAAATCCCAACGCTGACCATTTGTGCAGCGGCAGTCCGACCCAGCGGAGGGAAAGTTGAATGTTGACATATGGTTGGTGGCGCATTTGGGTTTACCTGGTGGCAGAATGTTAGAACAGTAATGACATGATGGAGTGGCAAAGAGGGTAACATAATGGAGAGCCAAAGCCTTAAACATACTCCAGTCCATCTTGTGTGATAGGACCAACCACTGTCTCCCTTCATGGGATCTGTGGAGGCTTAAGTGCCTTGTTACAACATGGGAGGATTACAGACAAGCAGGCCCCCAGGCACACACACTTCTAAGGCCTCCCTGTCCTCCTATGTACTGTAGAAGCAAATCGCCTATTGGAAGACACTTAAAGAAAATGGCATGGATGGGCATCCTTCCCAAAGTCCCCTGGAGGCTTTGCACACCCTGACAGTTTTTTTTTTTTTTTTTTTTTTTTTTTGCAGTAGATGTCTCTGTTCAATTCTTATCTTTTTGGTCTAGGGCTCTATTTATTTCAGGCTTTTCTTTATTTGCTGTTTTCCATCTCAGTCATTTATGACAAATTCCTCAAAGGCTTTAAGTAATTTTTTGTTTGCTTTTTTTTGTCATTTTTAACAAAATTGGTACAGTCTCTGAAGCTGTTTTTATTTTGTTTCAATCTCTTTTCTCTGTCTTTTGTTTTTTTAGCCTTGTGATAGACTGGTGACCTGCCCTGGGTAGATCCTGCCTCATCCCTGGTACAGTAGCTGCCAGGATAGGCTCTTGCCCTCCAGGACCCTGCATCAGAATAGGCGGGTATAGAACATGGTGGGATGGGTGGTTATTTTGTATTGTTTTGTAACAGTTTTAGTTTCTTTAGGGTTTTGGATCATTTCAAGTCTCAAGTTTTGCTGCTTAAACTTTTTCGTTGTAGTTACCAAGAGGCCATCCCAAAATAATGCCTTCATGTGATAGGACTATACAAACTCAGTCATATAAGTTGTTTCCTATGGCAATGAATATAAACAGCAATTACTTCAGGCATATTTTCAGTCATTTCTACTAATTTTAAGCTTATTATCTGTTATTTCCAGGCAAAATGCGAGGCCTTGACAGCAAATGGCTTGCAATTGCCAAGCCAGTGGCTTAACTCAAGCCAGCAGTCTACTAGAGCTCTCAGCTGAGACGTGTGCATTATCCTTCGTTTAAATAAAGAGACAGGATCTTCCCTGGCCTAAAATAACTCCCCCACCAAAGCAGCACTGGTTATTGCCCAAATTATACTATAAATTTTGTGTCAAACAGTGAAGGAAGAACCTAAATTCTGCATTCAGCAGCAGTGTTGGCAGAATTATGATGGCAGCATAAATGCTCTCTGTGTAGAAGCAGCACTCTTGTACATTAATGAAATCATCACAGCTTTCCCCCTGTCTTTGGGACTGGAAACTATCCAATTATTGGCTTTGTGGAAATCTTAGGGCAAGGCTCTAAGCATAGATGGGTGGTCATTATTAATATGGATGCATTGTCTGGTTTGTTGCTGGCAAATGGGCAAAACAAGGACTTCCCTTATAGATTTTGCTACAAGGAGTAGACAAGCTTATAAAGGGAGCACTCTGAAAGGTGTGTGTGTGTGTGTGTGTATGAGTGTTAATAAATAAATAAAGTAATTTCTAGGTGACATCTTTACCATATTCCTTCTCATTAACCCTTTAACATCAACCTCTGCTGTTTGTGAAGAAAATCTGTTTATCTTCTTTTTAACTTTTAAAATTGATCAAGTATTCTCATTTTTACAAGGTAGTATATCTAAATATATTCATAATTATATATTGTAATTTAATTATCTATATTTGAACTTGTTTTTCAGTTCTTTTTAATCATTTCTTTCTTTCATTCTTTCTTTCTTTTGTTCTTTCTTTCTTTCTTTCTTTCCTTAACTCCCACAGTGGACAAAACATTTGCCTTCTCATAGCAGGAAAGAATCTGTGTCAGACTTTGATTATCACATTGTGTTTTGCTGATCCAAAATGCTGCAGCAAGATTTAAATATTTAGCTTCTTTTCATCGGCTTCTAAATGAAATACAAAATAACCCCCCTAAATTTTTAAGTCATTAATGTAAAATTGCTGTGATGACTATAAGAATTTGGAGATCAATCTCCCCCCAACAAAGCATTTTGCTCTAAGGCTGCAGGCTTACGTGTTGTTCCTGTGGCTTCAAAAAGTGGATGGGGAGGCAGAGCCTTCAGTAATCAGGCTCTTATTCTGTGGTACAGTAATACTGGGAGAAAGAGAGTTAAAAGTGGAACCAAACTGGTTAAAACTGAACTAAATACAGTCAAATAGTACTGTCCTACACTACTTTAAAAAATCTTTTGACCAAATTACATGAATTGAGGTCAAAGGTAGCTTCCCGTTTTAAATTTAGAGAGCTGCATCCAGTCATGAGGTATTTTATTCAATCCCCACTTTAATAGGTGATCTTGAATAAATCAAGTTTCACACTCCATCAAAAACAAGAAACTGCCTCTTGCTGCCAACAAACTGCCCAAAATGTCAAATGCACACACAAACCTGGCAGTGAAACACCAGAATGTCTTTAGCCTGTTTTCAAGATTGTGAAACGTTTCACTGCCTCTGGCTAAATTCCAACTTCTGTTATTTATGCACAGGAGTGAAAGTGCTGTTCTTTCTTTTTTTTCCTTCTTTTTTTACTGGACAAGATTTTGGTTATGCAAGCTGCAGATGTTTGGCTCTGTTATGCGTTTTTTTTTTTTCAGCCCCCAGAAGACTTGTTATATGATCCCATTGCAAAATAACAGCATCAATATATAAAGCGTCTGCCACAGAAGATTTAAGTCAGGTGAAGATGAAAAACAGATCCAAATTGGAGAACAGAAGAGGTATTCCTTGTACCCTGCTCATACCTGTAGAACATTTGCCATTTCAAACCACAAAGGTTGGGTTGAAACTGGTTCGAAGATGAAAAAAGCGGACCCAGGACAATGGAACGTCTTTAAATGGGAAATACTGAGATTCCTGAATAAATGACGTTACATTAGTAGAAAGCGGACTCTGCCCCTGTTTTATACAAACATTGTGCTGGGAGATAAAACAGCACTGATGCAATCATTCAGATGATTACAGGGGATGTTCACAACTGCTGTGACATTTCTTAGATAAACCAAGGTTGAAGGGGTGAAACAGTTACCGTTTTCACTAAAACTTGGGGCTCCGTCTTTACACACAAATTCATTTTGTATATTTATATGTAGTTTTGTGTGGCACATCTATAAGGAAATGAATAAAGTTCTGTCAGTCATCCCAGTAGACAACAAATGCTTATTTGTACACTAATGACTGGAAATATGGATCTTTACCAATGCTTGCATTTTATAACTATAACTTTGTAGTCCTCTTGACTTTGCTTGTGGTTCCTGAGGACTTGAAAACCTCAGCAGTAACCGTTAAACCCACTCAAGCAAATTTTGCAGAACACACAAATCAATTGCACTGGAACGGGCAATTGCGTAAATGTTTGTGCGATGCAGGGCAGGCTAACAGTGGGGAGAGCAGGGGAGGTTCAGGTCCCCCAAAGTTATTATGCAATACCAGCCAGCTGTATAAAAGACCAGACCCTCCCTGTACAGTGAGGATCTCTTTAAGCAGGCTCCACATAACAAGGTATGCACCGACGCTGGATTGGGTTTTCTCCTTTAAATTTTTAATTCTGAAAATTTAAAGCAACTTAATTTTTGTTTTTTTTCCTGAAATCTGTTTTTCCCTTTGCACATTACTTACTAAAAAAGAAAAAAAAAAGGTTTTGGAGATTTTTCATGGACTTCTATCAGACTTGACTTGAAGATAGTCATGGATATATGGCTGACAAATTGTCTTCTCCCGTTGCTTTTCTTGTTATTCTTTCTTTGCTAAAACTGCCTGCACCAAATGTTTTTCTGTCCCTCAAACAATCTTTTCTTCTTTTTCATGTCTCTCTTCCTGTGGCAGAATGCTGCGGTACGTCGTCGCCCTCTGTTTTCTGTCTTTGTCCTGGGCACAGGACTGTCAAGTAGACAGTTTCCAGGTCAAGCAGGACTTTGATAAAACCAGGGTGAGTTGGTATTGTTCCATTCTCCTACTAGTTTTATGGCTTTTGTGATTTTGAAATATATTTTTGTACTTTAATGTTTAATAAAGAGCATCATGATGGTAGCTCATATATATTTTCTCTTGTAATATTTTAACCATAGTATGCAGGAATCTGGTACGCTGTTGGAAAGAAGGATCCAGAGGGTTTGTTCTTACTTGACAATGTGGTGGCCCAGTTTACTGTGGAGGAGGATGGCAAAATGACCGCCACAGCTAAGGGCAGAGTTGTCATTCTCAAGTAGGTGTTCAGGGCTCCTGTGGAGGCTTTGAAAGAGCCCCACTTGATACCACACAGCATGCTGGTCAGTTATTTGTCATGCATCTTTTGTGACCTCTCTCTTTTTGCTCGTAGCAACTGGGAAATGTGTGCTCACATGTTCGCCACATTCGAGGACTCCGACACCCCTGCCAAATTCAGGATGAAGTACTGGGGAGCGGCTTCTTACCTGCAGACTGGAAGTAAGCAGAACTTTATTTCTGGCAATTTTTTATTTTTTTAGTTTTGTGAGTTTGAGACAGTGCGTCTCTGATTTACATATATTACATATATTCTTATGTGTACTGTTGCTTAAAGGGAATAAAATTATTTATGGGAAATAGAAATTTTGTATACCCCCACCGTATGCATGTGACAAAACTCCTAAATTGAACCATAAATTGAAATTTGAAAGTGCTTTCAACGTACTTTTTGGTACTCTAGTTTCCTTTTTCCATGACTTTTGCTTTTCTTTCATCCATAAAATTCACTTGTTCATGAATTACAGTTTGGTTGGTTTGGTAAAAAAAAAAAAAACTCCTCTCACGCTCTCCTTGCTTTCAGATGATGAACACTGGGTTATTGACACAGACTACGACAACTATGCCATCCACTACTCCTGCAGAATAAAAGATGCCGATGGCACTTGCTTGGACAGCTATTCCTTCGTGTTCTCCCGTCATCCCACTGGCCTGAGGCCGGAAGACCAAGCCATCATCACTCAGAAAAAGATGGACATCTGTCTGTTAGGCAAATACAGACGTGTCACACACAATGGTGGGTTAAATTCCACTTCACACTTCATGGTTATACCATCCTTTATTGATTCAAGATCATTTGTTTAACATGTCGTTCAAAAAGGTTAAAGGGCAAGTGAAGTTGCGTAATTTTTTTTAGATTGTTGTCCAACTAGAGTGCTAAAATCCTATTTTTACTGGTGGTTACGCTCAGACTTATCAGTTTTAGGACAATGCATTATCAGTGCAGTGAACGTATGTTGTTTTCAGTACCCACAAATGTTCCTGTTCTTTGCTTTGCAGGTTTCTGCGAGGGCAGTGCAGCTGTTGAGCAACAGTAACGCTTGAAGTTTGCATCCCAAAGACTGTATTCCCCTCTGCTGGTCTCAGATTGAATCCCACCTCTTCCTGACCTCTGCTGCCTTTTTTTATCTTAAGAGAAAACAAAAAATAGACTACTTTTGATTCAATATCAAGCAAGAATGTGAAATTGTTAGCATGTTAACATAATAAACTGTCATTCACCGTCACTGTCAAGTCATATCATCTGCTGCATGTTTTGTTTTTTTGATAGCAATTGGACAGCCTTTAATGTGGAAATTAGGTAAAAATCCCTGATTTTTTCTTTTTTGCTCCAAATCCTAAAACCTGTTTTGGAAAAAACAAACAAAAAACATGTACAATATTTGTGTTGTGCTTCTGTACTGCACAACATGTTGTATCTTGTAGTACATATTGTTAATAGACTTTAATATTATGTGCCTTTGGCTTTAGATACAGGCATACAGTCGTAGTTCAGTTGTTTCCGAATTGTATTATGTAAACGTCTTGCTCCAGTTTTTGAAATAAAACAATCAAACCACATTGGCTCAGTTGTTGAGTGTTTTAAATGATCTTCACAAACTAAACAAATCAACTGACATACAGTAGTTACTTTTAGATTCAGACATGAAAATACTCTAAAATCCAAAAATGTGAAGAACATAAAGGGTAGCCTACATGAGAAAACTAACTTAATCAACTTCCTCTATGGTAAAAAGCTATTTTATCAGAAACTTGAACAGATTACTTCGGCTATATTCATTTTAAATATGATTTTGTAATTCTGAGTGTACTGTAGGTGGATTGGTGGACGATGATCTCTCCCAGCTCAGGAGCACCTTCTACAGATTTCCGATCGTGTTTTGAGATTCAGTTTGTTTACCTCAAGACCTCACCTCTCTATGTCAGGTCGATATGCACAGCTCCATAGATGGCAGAGTTTCTCCCTACTTCACCGATTTATTGCTTAGCCCCATTTGGAATATTTGCAGTGATTTTACTTGTGAAATGCTGACAGCATTTCAGTCTACTGCCATCAAACTCAGTCAAAACACCCAATCTGTTCAGATTATATTTTGCTTTGAGTGCTATCAATGGTTCAAAGTTTCCCCTTAAAAGATAGAAACATCTATATATCTGCCGATTAGATTTTCTGGGCATTCACATTTCTGATGTACCGAGAATCAGGCAAATGTATCCTGTAGCACCACCACACCCACTAAAACTTTAATGTATGTTCCAGTACAAAATACCAGCTAAATTACTTCCCCATCCGCAGTGTGTGTGTATGTGTGTGTAGGCCTAATTAGCAAATGATCCCTTTCCAACTAAGAAGAAAAACAAACATTAGGCCTGAACAGCAGCGTGTTAGTATGCTGACATTAGCTCAAAGCTCCACTCAAAAACACAATTAGCCTTGAAATACAATGATGTGACAAAGTAAACAGAGTGTTGCGCTGGAAGGAGATTTATGTCTTTATTGCACATTTTGTACAGTACACAGCACAGCAAAACAACTTTAAAAACACGATTGGAATAAAAAAAAACATCCAAAAACTTTAAGGATAGTAAAAATAATTCCCTGATGGCACTTTTCTCAAATACGCAACCCAAAGTAAAATGATCAACAAAAAGGTGGCATGTACAGCAGTTCCTGTCTGTCTTAAGTCTACCTAGTCACATTGCCAAGACAGTGGGGATAAAGACACCTTAACCCCTTTCTCCTACGAAGAAGACCTCAGGTAATCCCTGCTGTAAATAGTTTAGTACAGGGAATTAGCTCAGGCAATCTCATTCCAGCCTTACACGGCTGCAGGCTCAAAAAGTCAAGGTGGAGATGGACAGGAAGAATACGCAAGACTACCAGCCGGGTGTGACCGGCAAAGCTCTTCAATGGTGCATGTTTGAAGTCTGGTTAAGTTCAGCGAATAAAACTAGAAGATCTTAGTCATGGTTACTGTCACATGGTGCGGCAAAGTTTATGCTGTTGTAAGCGACATGGTAGACAGAGAAACATGGAGACATTACGGCCATATACTGTAAGACAACACATAGCTGAAAGCTGGGGACCAACAGAAGTGACTTTTGATCTAACTTAAAGCTGATGATTGAGCATCTTGTCATTCGTCAGAGCTGCTTATTTTCTTCAGAATGATGCACACATGAGGAAAATGTGATGAACATTATCCAAGGTGAGGTTACAGAAACTAGAGGTTTAGATACGGTGTGTTTGCAGGACTTCTAATGAATGGAACAGAAGTTATAGATGTTTGTAAAATTTCATATAAAATAAAAAATAAGGTATATCCCATGATTAGACTATTAAAAAAAACAACATAATTGTATAATATTGTTCACAAATAGATAATTTACTAAAAAGGAACAAAAACCCTTAAAAAAGAAAAAGAAAAGGGGAGTAGCTCACTCAAAGACTCAAGAATAAATATCTAGATAAAATGCACGCAAAATGTACACAAGGCGCAAAGAGCTTCACAAACCTAAAATGGTGATGTTTTAATGATAAAAAAAATAACTGGAGGCTGGAAAGTGTATAATGATGCTTTTCAAAAATTTTCAAAACAGTTACAAAAGTAGGAGAGAATGCCATTTTAAGAACGCCTCAATTCCCTTTAACCTAAAAGCAAAATTTCACATGATGTAAACGGTTTTCATGTTTGAGGCTTCTTTTGGAGTGAGAAAAAAAAAACAAACAAAAAAACAACCTACATCTAGGTTTGGAATCTGATTAGTGCTAGCTCAGGCCAGGCAGTAGTCGATGTGGGCGAGGAGCTCCCTGTGGCGGCTAGTTGGATAAGGAGAGTGACACTTTGGACACTCCAAGAAACTTTCATCCAACAGGTTGATGACTTTAGATGGGGAAGTGGAGCCATGATGGTCGTCAATAGTCAGGCGCTCAAACTCAAACTTATTGTAGGAGCTGGGCTCTGAAAAGCGTGCACTTGGTTGCTTCTGCAATACAAAAGATGACTTTAAAAATTCTATTCATATGGTGAAATAGAAAAAAATAAAACGTAAAAGTTCTCCAATTATTTGTTTTGACACAGACTGTTCTACAATCAACACTTATTTAATTTAACCAACAACTTATAGATGTGAGCCAAAGCACTTACTGCAGACTCCAGTTTAGCAATCTGATCGCGGGCTTTGCGGAGCTCCTTCAGGACCTTGTGGAGCTGCTGCTGCATGCTTTGACGGTCGATTTTTTCATTCTCAAAGTCTTTGGCAGACAGTTGGATCTTAGAAAGAAGCACAAATAGGAAGATTTTAGATAGAAACACTTTTAAAAGCTGACAAAAAAATGAAAAAATAAATCGCCAAAACTGAAGTTCCATAAGAAAATTGATTGTTACCTGTTGTTCCAGTGCTGCAATCCTCCTCTGCTCTTCATTCTGGCTCAGAAGAGACTGCTGCAGCATATTTACCTGTGAAGGTGAGGAAAATGTCATTTCTAAAATCTTTTTGAAGAGTAAAACAAAACACACTTTTCAGCTCTTTTAAACTCCCAACACACCTGGAATTCTATTCTATTTTTACATTTTTCCAGCCCAATATAAACAGTGTTGAATGAGGCATTTCCATTCGCAGACCTCTTTTTATGCATCATGTGCAAATTACTTTCAGTGCATCGTTGTGAGGAGTAGCTAAATGCAAACACATGATGGGAATGTCACCTGCAGCAGAAGCTCGGCAGATCTCTTCCTCTCCTCCTCCAATCTGGCGCTCATACTCTCCAGTTCCGCTCGCAGTCTGTCTGTCTGCTCCGATGACGTTTTTCTTTCTTCATTTGATGCCTGTCTGTATGTTTACATAATCCGAATGAAATAAATACGTCATTGTTTCTATCTAATAAGATTATGAAGGTAAACCACACAGGTCTGTGTCATTTCTTTGCACGACTCAGATTTCTAAATGAACTGAGACCGTGATGATCCGACAGCCCTGAGTTCTGTCATAACCACAGCGGACTCCTTTTACCTGTTGCCAAATCGCTCCACCTGCAGCTGCAGCTTGGCCCCCTCCAGCTCTTTGCTCTTTTCTTCGTACTTCCTCAGAAAGCCCGTCAACTCGCGGCTCTTGTCCTCGTACTTCCTCTGTAGCACCAACATCTCCTCCTGGACTCGGGCGAACTGCTCCTTCTGACACTGCAGCTCAGCCTGAGCTTTCAAGGTCTGTACAGCCGATGAAAACAAATTGCAGAACTGTTTATATTTTCTGTCTACTCAGTTCTTCAATCGACTTCTGCAGATCAATTATAAAGATGTCTGAATCCAAGGACTGTGGGTATTCAGCTGCATACTGATTCAGCAGCGATCCACGCTTTCGAACAGAGGGAATGCCAATGAATTGGTTCACACTTTCAGAGGGAGACGGAGGACAAGGGTTCCCACTAATGAATGCGTTACAAACCACAACAAGCACAATATAAGAGTCATTACAACACATTAGAAAAAAGGAATTCTTACATGTGAAAGAGAATGAAAGCAAACGGAGAAAAAAGTGATTACAGTTTTTCATGTATCATTTACCTGTTCCCTCTGCACATTCATTTCCAGCTGGGCTTTGGCAGTAAGATCTTTTTGGCTCTCCAGGTCTTTCTGCACGTCTGAAAGCAGCTGGTCATGTTCGCTTTTCAGTTCAGATTCCTTTCCAGGATCTGAGATAACAAGCACCGTTAATCAAATTAAGCCAAATACACTGGATTTAAGATAAAAAGATTTTTTCAGCATCATGTTTCGGAAGACTTAAGGAAAGTTCTGCCTCCAGCTCTAACACGGCTAATTGTTCTGCAATATAATGAGAAATATCCTAAAGAAAAATATAGATCTTTCTATTGCCCCTGTGATTCTCTCTGGTACTTTCCATATGAATGTTAATGTTATTACCTTTTTTAATGAACAATAATTTGGGAAAAAATAATTCACTAAACTGCATATTTTTTCCAGTTTTCCCTCTTTTCACATTTCATGCTGCATGTACACATGGTGAAGTTTATCTGATTTCTTTGTCCTTCATCCGAAAGCTTTCTAATACCGTCAATATGAGGATGTCAGATATCCTTACCCCCTGAACTGGCATCTGCTTTGGTTTGCTGCTGCTGTGCCTGAGCCAGCTGCTTCTCCAGTTCCAGTGTACGGGCAACAACAGACTGGACATAGGCCTCTCTCTGCTGGTCATACACCAGCCACTGCTGGTTCTTTTCAAGAGCCTGGTGGTGAGACACACAGTGAATTTTGTATCCATGCAATATATAAAGTACCTATAATGTTACAGTATGGTATGGCAAATGCATTTTCAAAGAATTAATGAAAAACAGTGGTCTTAAAGACAATCCGTTGCTGCAATTTCGTTCAACTGCAGGATGAAAAAATAAGCATCTCCTCTTTCCTGGTATTTTTCCCCCCTTACATCTGAAAACATGACCGGCTTACAAAGTTATCCTTCTGGATCTAACCATCTAACCCCAACTTCACATGATGCTGCATTTCTTGTAGCTTGGAGGTGGGATTGTACGGTGGCCCTGAAGGGCAAACCACAACAAATAATGAAAAGAAACATTACAAGAAATCAGAAAACTCAACTACAAATGAAAAAGCATTGTCCTCACTGGATGACAGCGCTGTTCGTCATCACCCAAAAACATACGGTACAAAACGACAAAGCTACTCTCCTCTTCTGGTTCAAACATCGTCCAATGTGAGATGTCTCTTTCTGTAGCCAAATACTGTCATACTCATTTTATTTTTATTTATTGATTTGTTGATGCAGTTTGCACTTCAGGGCCACTGTAGGGATTGACATTAAATGTCATAATTAGTTTTACAACTCTCTTAAATGAAAAAATAATTAACCTAACGATGCCTGACCAGTATTTTATTATGGTTTCTAGGAAATCATGACCTCTAATTGGCGTTCTTCAATTTCGTTTCCCTGACTAAATGATGCAAATTCAATTCGTCCAACATCGTCCAATTCACCTATGGCACCTGCAACAGGCTAGCAAAAAAACAAAACAAAAAAAGTGTCTGACTTTTCTCAAAGTAAGACCAAAATGTCTGACTTTAAGAAAATCAGGAGTAACAGGATGTGTAGGCTACCAGCTGCTCTTTGTCGAACTGCTGATGAGAGAATGTAAGCATTTCTGAATGAAGTGCCAGTTAGGTGCTTTTTTATGAGCTCGGTGTGTGGTCTTAGCTCCGAGGGTATTATCTATATGCACTTTTGTGACAATTGTTATTAAGTATTGCAGACCACAGAAAGAGGCGGAACCTGAAGCAGAGAGGAGTGCAATGCGAATCGTGGGTCACTCCATCCCCTTGAAAAGGAGCTGCTGCAGTGTCTTGTATCATTTTGACCAAAGCATGTGGTAGGCATTCCTTTGAGACTCCAGTAAATTATACAAACTTGTGAAAAAAAGGAGCAAAAAACCCCAAACCAAACAAAAAATAAGGGAAAACTCTGTCACATACCTTTCAGTTTCACAGTGATGATACAGAACAGTATTCTGCAGCAGGAGACATGTCTGCAGTTCAAATTCATTTACAGAAAAACACTGGACTCACATCTCTCAGTTGATCTTGCACCAATGCCATGTCTGCAGGAGGGGCCTGTCCATTCTGAGGAGAGGAACATTTTGAAAGCATACAAGATAAGTACCAGTATTAACACTTCTGATTTAGGTATGTTAATCGATCATTGGGAGAATTAACAATCAGTTTTCAATTAATGATGAACATTTTTATCTTAAAGTTTTGAATTTATAGGTTATATTCAAATGCAGAGAAAGTACTGTAGTAAAAAAACAGTGTTTCCTCATTTAGACTGTTATTACAAGATGAACAACTTATCAGTCCCAGTGTAAAGATGCATTCGTTTTATTGATTAAAAAATAGTGTAAGATGAAACTCATAACAAATGATTAATTCCTTGTTGATAAATTATTCCCATGCCTACTCATATCTGATAGTAGTTCAACTTTAATCTTAGCATGGATATCGCAACTTCAGTGTGAGCATTTTGTCTGACCAAGACCAACAGCCAAACTATTTCTCAGAAGGGACGGTTCAACCGCCTCCTTCAAATGTTGCTGTTGGTGATTGGTCGAAGCTAAAATCAATCAAAGCTTGAACCAATCACAGCACTCTTTTCTCTAACTTGTGTGTAGCCAGCGGGGCTAACAGACTCCTATCGAAGCCTGTTGTGAGCAAGGCGAAAACGTCTTTCCCTCCAATAAATGCCTCCAGGACTACTCGTTGCTCACATTTCACAGAGAACTTTCCGTGTAATGTGCTGAAAACAGAATCTCCCGCTGTGTCAAACGCTCGCCGCTGCTCCATGTTAGCAATGTTGACAGTGTGTCTTAAGGGTGTGAATCTTGCAGCAACTCACGATTCAATTCGATTCTGATTCTTGGGGTAACGATTCGATTCAGAATCGATTCCCGATTCAAACCGATCTTAATTCGCATTCAATCCTATTTTAGTAACAAAACGTATTGGTTAACTCTGTTCCCCTATAAGCCAGAATGAGCTCTGATGAATTGTTTCATTAGATGGAAGAAAATTGATAATTTTCATCATTTTAAACTTAGCTAACCTGGCAAAGTTTAACTTGTCTATGTCACTTAGCAGCAGCTATGAAAGTAGTCGAGCTAATAATTTTTAGCCTTTTAAAAATCGATTCTTGGAAATTTTTAAACGATTCTGAATCTTGATGAACAAGAATCTCGATTACGATTAAAAACGATTTTTTTCACCACCCCTAGTGTTGCTGTCTGTCGCGTCACTGCATTAAGCCCGCCTCGTTGGACAAGATCAAAATTGATTGGATCCCACTTTTTTGGGAATTTTGGAAATCGGTTGAATAGGCCTTTTGGCCAGACTATATGGAGCTTGCGAAATTGAAGTCGCGTTAGCAAGGGTACATTAATCTTACACTTTCAGGTGAAAGTTCAAATAAACCTCTGAGAAAAATGCAACTTGTGACATTAATGCATAAATGAGAAGAGTCAGTAACAGACCCTTCCAATTCAAGGAGCTTGGCGTTCTTGTTGTATGTTTCTATTCAGTCTTTTTCATTAGAAAATCTCAACATCCACACACAACTGCAGGTCTTCCACAGGCTAAGCGTCATACACACTCTTGCTAATGTGAATTATTCAAACTCATTCTGAATAATGTAAGGCAAACACACTGGAGCACACCATCAATCTTTGCAGAGCTTTTCAAAGACTTGGTCAGCCGACCCAGGACAAAAACCCTGGAGTCGGTTCACACCATTTATGCCAAGACGACTTTTGTTCAACTCACTTCTGTCACCTTCATCCTCAGGTCTGCATGTCTAATTCTATCAAAGTGTGTTGGAACAAACAACCCAGGTCTAACAACATAATTCAGTTGGGAGGAGACAAGTAGACTCAGGGTTTCTTTCCAGTTAACCTGCCAGTGAGGAGGTTTACTTAATGAGTCCATGGTGACAAACTGAGTTTCCCTCAATTCTGGATTAACATACTCCAACATAACCTTTTTTCTGGAACAAGCCCCAGCACCTGAAGTATACTCCAAACTCAGTTAATAGAAATATTGCTCACGTACTGCGGTTTTCTGCCACTGTATGTCTGAAAGAGGCCGGTAGAACCACTTTTGTAAAAGTAGAAAATTAAATGTAAAACAAACAAACAAGACCATTTAAATTCAAAGACCGTACATCAACCAAACTTGTACGGGTACTATAAACAGTATATATAAAAACAAAACAACAAAATAAAAAAACACACCGCTTTAACATATTCAAAATCCCCTTTAATTTCTAGCCTCCATTGACAAATAACTGATCCATAAACACTATTGTAGACAAGTGACTATTAGACCTAGTGTTTTAATTCGAGTGATAATTGAAAAACAGCAGGAATTTTGGGAAAAAACACTATAA
>JBBDHI010000023.1:10751256-10763145 GCA_037177115.1 Craterocephalus stercusmuscarum | reverse complement strand
TCCTTTTAAATAGTGGCATTTTTTTCAATACACTGTTTAAGTTAAGCTCCCACTCGTGTCACGCTTTTATTTTCCTTATAGAGTCACATTTATTCACAATGTGTGTTTGCTTGTCTCTTTTTCCTCTGTGATTTCATGTCTTTAGTGTAAAGTTATTATTATTTTTTTCTCCTCAGAAGTTCAGTCCGTCCACATTTCTTTAAAATCAATGGCCACTTGGAATTGGTCCGTGTGGCCACACAGATGGTCCCACCTGCTAACCATCCTCAGCCACCAGCAAAGGTATACAGTTATTTGAAACAGTGTCTTTGAAGCTTTACAGAGTTAATCCAATCAGCTTGCACAGGGCTTTGCATAAGTGTTTCCAGAACCTCTGCAGCTGGGTCCTTTGGTGGCCAGCAAGCAGTTTGCGCTTCCGTATGGGAGAGATGTCTGACCTTGGCAATATCCCTTGACTCCTCTTTGGCCAACTGCCTTCAGACCTCTGGTCCCACTGCCTGTGTGCAGAACTCTGGCTGAGAATTGAAAATTTTTTTCCTCTGACTCCAGCACAGTCCCATCCTCAAGCGTGTTTGTGCCACTGTGATGGATCTCGCAGTGAGATCCAGGTATTTTCTTGGAGCTGGAAAGGCGTTTCTGCTTCAAATCCTGTGCGATTTCTGCAGTGAACTCAACAGAGCAGGGTGCTTGAGCACAGCACAGGTTCTTCTCCAAACCCTTTGGAGCACGGGTAGCAGCTGGGGGGCTAACACTGCTTGGCGAAGCGCCGGTCACCAATGCAACAGTCTCAGGCTGAGAGGGTGGACCGGTAATGGGACTCACCATCTTCCCATCCAGTGCGGAATGCCATTTGAGAAGCCCTGTTTGCTTCTGATCGCTTGTGTTCATACGCTCCACCTCAGGGTCACATGCTTGGAGTGATGGGATGATGGGCACGGAGCGAGTGCGCAGGGAAGGTGGAAGGAAAGTTGTTCTTTTATCTAGGCGGCTGCAAGGGACCTCAGTCCATCCTTTTCTGGCAGTAAAGTGAGAAAGAGAAGTCCTGCTGATGAGGGACCCAACTCTTCTGGTGGCAGAATCACACCTTTAAGCAGAAGAGAGAACAGGAAGAGGAATTTTAGAAGACGTGATCATGTCACACAATCTCCCGTCAGGGCGTTCAGGAACATGAGTTCAAACTAAATATGCTCCAAAAGATGCATTGATCATTTATTTCCAGTTTCACAAAAACATGTTGAACCAACATCATAATTATTAGTTAGGTTTTCGTTCTTTGATCCTCAGCAGATTTCAAAGAAAAATCCTCCCACTTTATCTTTTGCTTTATCAACACAGCAGGACATGTGGACTTAGGGTTAGGGTTATATTAGGGTGTTAGTGTGTATATATAAAACAATATAAAAATGTTTTATTTAAATTAGATTTATAATAACATTTTACTTAATTTAAGATGACCTGAACAGATTTGAACAGAAAGAAGCAAAATGAATGAATATAGATCTTGGTTTAGCTTTGCTGCTAACCACAAGCACCTCGATTCATCTGACAACTCACAGCATTGTCCCCATATGGTTTTTAATATTACTCCATGTCTTTCTTGCTGTATGACTGGGTGGTACAACCAAAAACACGACTATAAGTTACAATTTTCAATGAAGACATTTGATTTACTACAGTGTCCGCAAAGATGGTGACGTCCGGTGAACTGTGCTTGGAGAGTCTCGCGATACTGCCTCCTGATACAGCACATTGCACTTCTGTGTGCATGAAAAGTTGTTTACAAATAAAGATTGATTTATCGATTGATTGCAAACTATCCGAGAATGTATAAGCTGGTTGGCAGTGTGTTTAGTGTGAAAATAAAACTAGAACAGGAAACTCATCGAGTGTCGAGCGGCTAAGGTTGTATATTTGCTGAATGTTTGTGGAGAATAGTTAATATTGTTGCTGTGGCACACAGCCTTAGGAGACAGCCAGTGTTATTGTCAGCCTTCAGAGGCTGTTTGTAGCGTAACCAGGTTTAAATAATTGAATTACATTCCCACTCCCTTCTAGATATTAGAAAGGTGAATCCGAGCAGGAGGTAAATCCAGCCGATCAAAACATATCTAAAAATAACTCCCATGGCAGATTTGACTTCAATTCCCTCTCTGAGATGGGTAAATGTTTTGACACAGGATGATAAATCTGACTGCAGGGAATTGTTGTCATATAATGGGAAAACACGGAAGAGCATTCCTGTTTGTTTGACGCCCTTGCTTCATTTTTCTGCTGTTTCGCAGTGAACTCTTTTTACCACGCCAGTCTGTGCCTCCATTTTTACTTCATCTCTGCCCAGTCCTCCGTCTGTCCTCCCTTTCCCATTGCTTGTTCTCTCACTCTCCTTTCCACCTCCCATTTCTCATTTCCAGAGATGAGAGGGTGTATCCATGACAACACGGGAGATGTGGGGGCCGGAGCAGGAGGAGGAGGAGCGGGAGGGGGCTGTAAGCTTGGTGTTGTGTGGCTTGTAAGTCGAGAAATAGGTCATTTCAGCCTCCTGGAGGCCTAAGACCGCCATATTTGAGTGATGGATCTGGAAGGGAGTTATCAGTAGTTAATGAGATCTAAATTCTTGAACTGCACAAATGCAGTTTTATCCCAAGAAGGATGAGAGGTCTCCACAGCTTAGCTTTTTACTTAAAGACAGTGTAATACATAATTGCCAATAGCTAACAGAATTTTCATATTAGGATGAAAAAACTGTCTTTATTAGTTTCTTCGTGTATGATTGTGTGTGGACTTGTGAGCAAATGCGAGTGTGTGTCAAGAAGAAAACAGCTCCTGGAGGATCTCTCCCTGCACAACCTTTTCAGAAAAAAAAACAAAACAAAAAAAAAAAAACTGCTGAGCTCCATGGAGCTTTGTTTAAAAATGTAAATTATGGAAATAGGTCACATAAAGAGTTTGGCAACTTGCAGAGTATCTTACAAGTCACTGAAATGCTCAGTCAGGATGGCATGCTAATAGGAACACTGTGAAGCTCTTTTAAGTGTGCCGAATGCACAGGGGACACTGCTGCTTTAATGACAGGCGTTTTTGTTAACAGTGCCATCGCTCAGTTTGCACATACTGACAGCAAATGAGATTGTTTCTGAGACTAAACAGGAGACTAACTTGGGCTTACAGATGCTCTTGTCTGCTTTTGTAAATAAAACCCCAAAATAATTCAATATTTTTGGGCTATTTTATTAATGAAGAAATGCCAGAGGCGGTGCTAGACATTATGCATGAGTGTACTCAAGAACAAGCATAAGATATATGTTTTCTAGGCTTGATGGCTGTTATGTAACAATCAATCTTAACGTATTTTATTATCTGGAAAAAAAAGGATGCTATGATGTGGATAATCTCTACTCTCCTCGAGGACACTGTGGACAAACACTGCATCTTTGATAAGAAATGTGTCAGAGCTTTCACTCCTTTGAACACTTGCCAGTGAGACTATACTTTTAAGATGTGTTTTCAGCCTCCAGATAGCTAACTGGTGCGAGGTGGCTCTGCCAAAAGTTGCCTTTGTTTTTAATGCCATCTGAAGCGGTGCCATTTTCTGTGCTTCGCTGATGATGGCTGTCAAAATAGGGCAACTTGATGCCCTTCCTTGATATGTGGATGAGCATGAGGAGAATTCAATCTTCCTAAAATGATTCCACAAACATGCAGCCTTGCTCTTCGCAGTCATCCAGTACCACTCTCGACTCGGCATGTAAATGAGAGAAAATGAATTGTTTCATTGACATGTGAACCATGAAGCTGCAACAACATGCTTGAGCTTTAGCCAGAATCAAACCATTCTGCACCGCTTGAAATGATCATGAACCTGTGCATCATTTGTTAATTAGCTGTGGCTCGTCTTCTTGAATTCTTAACCCTGCTTAAACACTCGGATAAAACAAATTTTCATTCACACGAACAGCCCACTGGCAACTGTAGGAAGGATTAGACACACACTTGTATCTTTCTGAGCACCCTGATACCGTTGAGCAGTTGGGATCAAGTGCGCCCTCCAAATTAATTGTGGTGCTCCCAGCCGAATGAGGGCACCCCACATCTAATCTATTCCCCTGGATCAGGTTTTATAGGATAGTTCACAGGTTTGAACTGTGAGTATTTCCCTCATAAACTCATTTCTCCCAAAATCATCCCTCTGCCACCGCAGCTTAACCTCAGATACTCCTGAGGTCTGTGTCATTGCCCAACTAACTGACCTCAGTGAGGGTAGAAACAGAGAGAATTTTCCTCTTTGAGGCTCAAACAAACTAACAAAAAGAGAAACACCTTTTTATGGACTCCATGTCTGCAGGTTCGTCCTCCTGCAAGTGTTTGTAAATGTGGCCGGCCACCCTGGATCCATCGATGAGATTTGTGGGTATTTTGTGTTTCCCTCTGGAAATGGGCGGGGTCCTGAAGTGGTTGGTCTCTCTCCGTTGTTGGGCTGGACTGAGTGAGAGGGAGCTGCTTCTGCAAACAGAGGGCAAACAAATGAGGTGAGCTCAAAAATCTTGACTGGCCTAGTTTTACTCATACTGCCTATCCAGCTAAAATCTGGGATAAACATGAATGTTTCATCAACATCTCCAAATCCTTTCCCCTTTGAACCATAGTAATCCAAGAATTTTATCTGAACATGTAGATGTCTTTTAGGCATTTTTCCAAACCAAAAAAACACTCAGCAGCTATGCATCTAAAAGCTTAATTTGTGCACATATCTGTTGATGTCGATGTTTTATTTATTTATTTATTTATTTTTGCATTTGAATAAAAAGGCAGAGCAGCTACAAGCTGGAGGCTGGGTGAGTGTTTGTACTGACAGGGCACCCTGGTACTCTCTAAAAGGGTTCATGAATTCTGGAGTTGCCAGAGTTGTTCTGTCTGTACTGACATTGGAAAACCAGCATGTTTACGCTGACATGCTAATGATTCAGAGTGGAAAAAAAGAAGAAAAGAAAAAAAGTCTCACTGCTGAGAGAGATTTTACCCATTTATCTTAAGATATTGCAATGATTAAGAGATCCATTTGACTTGCTGGTGTAACATGACAAGAGAGGGGGGTTATTAGTCATTAGCCATACAAATCAATCTTTGGGGGGCTTAAATTTGCAGCAACTCTGATATAATTCACACTGAGCAAGAAATGTCAGTTTCATGGTGACTCAAGAAGAAAAAGAAGCTAAACCAGTGAGTTATCAAATTCTGCAGAATTAATCTCTTTGAGACCACCAGAGTCTCTTCGCAATTCATACATTGTTGTTTGACATTTAGTCTCAAACAATCTTTAACCAGCCGAGTGCCATTCAAAGCATGACTACACCATACAGAGAATTATGCATAAGACGATGTATGCAAAGCACTGCTGAACTGTTCCTTTAAAAAGGAATTTTCAAATGTATTTTCTCAACTGTATAAATAAATACAAAAGTGACCCATATCCATATATGCTCATATCCTGCTGCTGTCAAATGATGTAAGCAGCAGCCGGCAGATTGTTTAAAGTTTTTCCGAGCACAGGAGGTGGTCTACTTCAAAGCAGATCCCTGTCTGTCTGCAGCAGTAAAGCAATGACATCAAATGTGAATCAAAGTGATATTGCTGTGTGTTACATTATGATTTAAATACATGCTGTGGGAACAAATGGCTCCTACTGTGCATTTGGGCCCATAACATAAACAATATGACAATAATAACTTTCATATATTTCGAATTGGCTTTGAACATTACAGGTTTTCTGATTATCACATTACTGTTTCTCCTGCAAATAATATGCATTTCTACTTGGACCTTAGATGTTTTGTTGTTTTGAAACGCTCGCTACAAATTTGGGAGGGTTTCCATGCTTGTTTCTTGAATAATTTGTCATTGTGGAAGTCGCACAGCATGAGTGTGGTGTGTACATGAACTGGTAAATTTTTCATTCTTTTTGTTGTTTAAATTGTAACTGAGATGTGCAAACTTTGAAATCTTGCAGCTTGTTCCTAAACTGAGCTCGTTCCAGTTCTGTACAGTGGAGTGAGTAACTGTTTATTAATAGATAGTTAACTGGAACTGTGTGAATAATTTCGTAATGTGTGTGTGGCTGTGGAGAATTAAGCATGGGTAATGTTGGCTCTACTCTCTGTTGGCTTTATCATCTCCACTAATGTTTTAAAAAAGTTGATAGGAATAAAGCCAAATTATGTCAGTTTTGTTAGCCATGTATTCAGATTTTTCTAATTAGGATTATCTGAGTGCTCAAAAAATGTTAATATGTTTTAGTGGACAAATTTGAAAAGCTGTCGTAATTGCCGAACAGTAAATGTTAAAGGTTTAACTTAGAATTGCAGCTGCTTCTCTCACCACTTGACCAAAATTATACAGCTTTCTAAGCGATGCTGGGAGGTAAATCAAGCCTAAAATTTAGCCAGTATCTCTCTCTGTTAATGCATTCCCTTATTTATTGAAGAAGAGCAAAAAGAACTGGCAGATTGATAGGAACAGCATGTGCCAAAAGACCCGAGCTGAGTTAAAAACAGTGAGTCACATGAACAAACACCCATTTTCGCAGAACCAGCGGGATACTCCCACAGAGTATCACTCCTGATGTTCACTATGGATACTCGGTTTCCCTCTCAGCATGCAAAAAAATCAAGCTCATAAATTCGGTTTAAGCAGTTGATTATCTTTCTTACTACAGTTTTCTCGTGACTCTGTTGTGGGAGAGAAAAGTTGGTGATTGATTAAATTCCACCCTTGAAAAAGTCAAAACAATTGATCTGTAGCAGTAATGATACTGTTTCCATTAGACTGTGCTGGCAAAGACCCTGAAAAATAAACCAAGAACAGGCAGAGCAGTGTGCATTATAATTTATTCAAAATACATCCAATGAAAAAGATTGCTCTGTTCATATTATTAAATATGCACGGGTGTTGTCTGACTCTTGATGGGACCTGCAGACGCTGCATGCATCACTGTACTCACCATTCTTTCCAATGGTTTGCACCACACAATAACTGTTTGTCACTGCCTTAACTGGCACTGTTTAAATTCCCATGTGACCAACAGACACGTGCTATCCAGACAGTTGCAAAGGGTAACATTTAGGAAAGGCAATATTGTGACTGAATTCCCTGAATTCAGGGGGAAAACAATTACAAATTGAACGAAAACCATAACACAACTGGAAACAGAATACCGGGACACACATGTGAAGCTTCTGAGACCTGTGACCCTTCTAGTCCGACTTCCATCACTGATTTTCCCAGCAGCGCCGTCAATAACATTTGGAGCTGGACATAAAATGTCTTGCCAGCATTAGAATATACCTACATTTGGCACAGATGTCCATGTACCATGTCTGGTCATAATATACAGATTTGGGAATTAGAACATTTTTGCAGGGAACTGATTGTTCCCCTCAGGTTTTGATGCATTTTAAACATAACAATACTAACTATGATGTCCATAGGCATGTTTAACACATTTACAGGATTAAAACCTGTAAACATATTGCCTGATAAGCCATCACTGTCAGTGTTTTGCAGAAGTTGCTGCTTAGCCTGCGGTTGCTGACTCCCTTTTGGTCGAAGAGAAACATACAGGGTGTTTATAACCAATATGGACAGTTTTTCAGCAAAATTCCACTTTAGATGTTGCTGCCTGCATTCAAAGAAGTCCCTCAGTCTGCACATGCTCAGTGATAAAGCTGACACACAGCACATGTAAACATTTGGAGCGATATCGATGGTCCATATTGACATGTTTTTACCAGTTATTTGTCCTCATAGCTCACAATGTGGTCCAGCTCTTAGGTCAATAGCTGAAAAAAAAGCATTTGAACACCATTCATCACAGTCTAGTTCTCCCCTGCCTCCTCGTGCACTGAGAACCAGCTGAAAAGGATGATTGACTATCAGCTGCCCTTCATGAGACACCTGCAGGACACAGTGGAGAGTAAAAAGCCAGGAGGCGCTGGCACGGTCCATGCAGTCGCACATAACAACCTTTTGGAAACAACTTTCCTCTCTGACAGAACTGGCCCATTAAAACCAAGCACAACTATTGTCAGAGTTCGTTTTCCCTAAAGTTTTCATCACGGTCTACCAGAGTTGTAACAAGTTCCTCTGTGCACATCAATCCTCTGCATCATCTCCCACACGTAGCGTACTTTAATCACTGCACACTGTACTCGGTATCTTTGAAGCAAAATACTGAAAACTTGCAACGTTTACGTAGAGTGTGCAAAGCGAAACCTGAACTTTATGCCATTACACAGCACAGCTACAGAACCACTATTAAGAGTCGCTGCGACTGTTCAACTCTAAGTATAGGTAGACATCAACCAGCTATCAGTCATTCTCAGTTAGTTCTGTGTGTCTAATCCTTCTTAGAGTAATTGTATTAGTAAGGATGCGGAGGGAAATAGTGACTAAATAGTGGATGACATCTTGTGTGTTGTGTGACTGAATGCTATTAATTGTCAAGGCAATGCCTGCACCATATCATCAAAGCAAAATGAAGCTTTTTTTGTAAACTTTCCAGGCGGGGCCATTGTAGGACGCTGCGTAGCCACATTCCTGTTTCCTCTGAGGATTTGAAATGGCAGCATTTGATTCTGACTGTTGTGATCACAAAGCTCGGCCGCCTCTGCGATCTCTTGTAGCAAAGTGTTGCTAATTTGGTTAAATCCTCTGCCACTGGAACGACGGCATGGGGATATTTGGCCGAGTCAGTGTTCATAACTCCAGACATAAAAATCCATTTCTCTGCAAAGGCAGTCTATGCGTACTTAGATCCTTCTCTATGTGTGCAAAGGATCATTTCAGAATCTGCCTGGGCATTCATTTAATATCACAGTTTACTGCAAGTAAGGTAAATAAAGATGCCTACATTTCAAGCTATTTTGACAGACCATAATACTTATTTTATCTAACAAGCTAAACCAGTGAACCTTCTATAAAATGGATGATTACAGCAACGGATTATCACACAGGTATACTGCTCATGGTCTTGGCAATGTATCTGAGAAATATATTAACCTAGCTGCTCCCATTCGTAATCCTTATAAATCCTTCTAAGATGGTTTTCTTTAACAAATGATCTGTTTATTGTTTGGAAGCCCATTTATTATATCATATTGCAGACTGATTAAATTTCTCACTTCACTGCCTCTTATATCTCGATATGGGCTGAGAAAGATATGAAACAGGGCTGAGAATAAGCGTATGCCATATTTTCACCTGAAGCGTTTCCCTTTAGACAGAGCTTTGCTGAGAATAGGCGGGGCTACGGCTGATGTGCCCGGTGTCACGCTGTCGCTTTTAAGAGATGATCCATGAGAGCTGCACCCCTGCAGAAATAAAGAAAAGTAGTGCAGTATGAGTGATAAAATCTAAAAGCGAGTCATTATGGTTTCAGAATGTCAACAGTGCATATAAGCTCACATAATGCCCATAAATCTGTATGTGGCTTCGTAGCCATCCCTGGTCAGGTTAAGGATATACCGTCACTCGGGCAGTGTCTTTAATTACATTTTAAACTGCAGATTAAGACGGGGCACTGTGTGAATAAGCTCCACTTTGGCCCTCACAGCACTCTTGTTCTACTCAAGAATTAATTCAACACAAGATTACATTAATGGTTTCCTGAAGAACCCTCCCAACCCACCCCACTCCATTCTTATCAGAGTTAACAGAATTATCAGGCAACAGGCCGCAGTCAGAGTGCTGGCACAGCGGCCATGAATGCCCCAAGAAGCCCTGTGAAACACAGAGTCTTGATATAATTCTTTTATTCCAGCCCCGGTACTTCCTGTGCTTTCCTTTCTCCCTGTCTGATTGTGCACCATTAAAGCAGCTGCGTGTGACTTAGAGCTGGTTCACTGGTCTCTCTCCTGATAACCCTCTTTTTCTTCCTTACACCACTGACTCCCAGAGGGAGCTGTTACTGCTGTTTGCTAGTTGTGCAGGAAAATAGTATCATTTGAGCCACCCTCTCATATACCCTGCGGGTGGACAATGCCTCACTTTCAGAGACAATTGCCACAGCAAACTTTCCTGCAGGACGATATCTATGTCAAGTGATAAAATAAATAGCTTGTGGCAGACACCGGCAGACCTGCATGGCGTAACCTATTTCACCTGTTCACTCTTATCTTGCTTTTTGCCTTTTTTTATGCCACTTGTGAAAGCCTTTGATAAACAAGGCAATGTGGATTTGTTTGAAGGGGGCGAGACAAATATAGGAAAATACAGACGCCTGAGAAGGTAACAAAAAAATTCCATCAATATTTTGACCATCACCAATGTTATAAGGAGGAAAGCAAACCTATGCATTCCAAGCAGCCATAATCCTCCTTGGATTACTATCAAATCACAGGTTCTGAACTGTGCATAATGTGATATTTGTCCATTCTTCAACAAGGACAATCTCTGGGCCGTCAGCACAAACCACCGCATGATTCAGTTTATAGCAAGAACTCAGCTCAAGTCAGCTCTTTTGGCCAAGATGTGACTATTAGGATACATAATTTTAGCTTAACTTTTTATCACTGTTAATCACTTCTGTTGATACAGTATGAACTGCAATGTACACCGAAAAAGAATGTGCAGTTATATGCTTATTTTCACGGAGATCACAATAGATGCTGTAACATAACGGCCTGCACCCCTGCTAAAATGCAGTTGATATGTATTTGACTCCTGCTCATTCGGGCATCCTGGTTAATTGCTTGTATAAATAATGTTCGGATAACCTTTTTTATGTAAACCTTTCACAGGAGGTGTCAAATATTTTATTTAGAGAAAAATTAATTCTGCAAAAAACAATGTGAGGATAGGTGGCAAAGGACATCAAATGCTGTCCTGTGTGTCTTTTAAACACTTTGATCATCAAGTGCAAAGGTGTCATCTTTCAAAAAGGCTTGTCTGAGAATGTCAAATGTTCAGTTTTGTTTTTTGTTTGTTTTTAGAGATTTTGGATCTATTCTGAAGGTCTTACTTTTGTCTTTTTCAAAAAGTATTTAAAGATAATGCTCAATCCTGGGAGAAACTAAGCCTATTTGTGGAATAAGGCTACACCAGCCATTTTTATTCAAACCATTCTTTACTTTGACACAGCTGTCCTCTTGACATGTAAGATCACTTCCTCCTTGGAGTCCCAGCCAATGTTAGCACATCTAACATTAACCAAAGATGTTAGCACATCTTCTGCCTTCAGCTGATGCAAATACTGTTGTGCTTTTGTGTCTTTCCAAGTTTATGAGCCCACATTCCATCATACTGTTGTATGTTTGCTTCAGTGTCTCCTGAGTGTACACCCTATCTCTATTTGAGATACAAATTTGTTACGACAAGTGCTGACTGCAATCTCTGAGGACATGGACTGTCTTTTACTGTTAATTACATTCCTACATCACTATTGATTCTTTTTTCCTTTTAAAGTATTTTCAAAGGAGTAATGCTATCACACATTATTCTGGGCTGAGTGCATGAGTGTGTTATATGCACATTCACATTCAGAACTATGGTTTGAGAAAAAGTATGCAGAGAAATGTTTTATGAAGTTATAATACAAGTATCTAGAGTCACAGCAAACCAGTTGGAAATATCTGCAAATGTCCCATGTGGTAGGAGAGATAAAAATAAATAAATAAATAAATGGATCAGGGCTATAAAGGACATATAATTCAGAATGAGACTGAGAAAACTAGTGCAACCTTCTCAGTTTGCGGAGTAGACTTTTCATGTATGGATGTATGTATATTGAAGTTTCATAAATAAGAATAAAATAGATTTGATGCTCAAACGCATAGAATTCCACAGAATTTGTTCAGAGAAATGTTGCTATTAATTGCAAATATGAATAAATTCTTTAAG
>JBBDHI010000023.1:10665468-10684326 GCA_037177115.1 Craterocephalus stercusmuscarum | reverse complement strand
AAAACATTTTTATTTTTATTTCACCTATTTTATTATATTTTCTAACAGGGCATTTGTCATGATGTAATACTTATGTAGGCTGTTAGGAAGCCACCATAGATTTTAAACAGATAGTTAAACCTGATTTATTGTTTAAACTTGTAGTTGTCTTTGTGTGAGGTAGACTGTGAGAGTTGGGATTTCTGAGATACCTTGAATGTATCGTAGCACTGCAGCAAATTCTGTCTGACACAGTAAGTTTAATTTTCTTTTCCTTGATCCGTGGTCATTTGAGCCTCCTTCCCCTGCATTATCTGGACTCCACACACCTCTCACATTGTTTACCTGAAGCTAGGCCTCGAGCTTACATCCGAGCACATTCCTTCAACTTGTGCTGCACTCTCCTGAGCTTCTGTCGATTTCTTGACCAGAAGGCTATCCTCTTCTCATTCAGGAGTACCATCAGGTCGTGGGTTATTCATGGCTTGCTCTTTGGAAAGCAGAGGACACTCTGTGGGGCAGCTGTAGTTCAGATGGAAAAGTGGTCACATGCCAACCAGAAAATCTACGGTTTGATTCCCCTGACTACACATGGAAATGTCCTTGAGCAAGACACTGAACACCACCTTGCCTCCCGATGTGCCTATTGAGGGTATGAATGTGTGTAGAAGCACTCAGTATGATTCAATATAAGTGCTGTATGAATCTGAAGGTGAATGTGATATGTGCATCAAAGCGCTTTGACCGGTCCCATGACTGGAAAAGCGCTATACAAATACAGTCCATTTACCATTCTGAGGTGGCATGAAGATATCCTTACAGTATTTGATGTACCATGTGAAGCAGTCAATCATAACATTGACATCTTCCGCATCCACCACAAGAAAGTTTCAGTCGGTGGACTTGGAACAGTCTGTAATGCATCGATGGCCTCAGGAGTCCAACAGTCCTGACAGTCTGTTTAATAACTGACTACCAGTTTACTACGTTTATTACTTTTACCTCTCCTTCCTTCACATTTTTAATCTTTATGCCCTTTTCACACTTTTTCAAGTGGTTTGCCTGTGTGCTTTTGTCTTTCTTTTCATTGCACTATTTATTTTGAACCATTTTACCTCATTGTTTTATCTTGTTGAACAGACTTTGATTTGATTTTTTATTACCATAGGCTTTGTTTCTATCATCTTCAAATGAAGCCAGCCTTTACAAATAGTCCACCCAGCTGCTACAACACAATTCCTGCACAGAAAAAGGGACAGAGGGACATTGTATACCACAGTGTGCACATCCAAAAGACTGCAATGTTTGCAATGTGTGTTTGGTGTCATACATAGCTGGATGTTTCTGAATCATGGTTAGGGGGTGGGATAAAAGCACCTGCCAAATGATTATGTAGTGTAGTACTGCCCAAATTATAAAGAAAATATCAAAACATGCAAGCACCACTAAGCTGATGATGCGTAAATTAACATAACAATCTGATCAGGGACTGTAGTCCAATCTAAACAATGAATAAATGCATATATCACATTAAATATTAGATCTGCCAGAAAATCTGTCATTACTCCAGTCATCAGATCTTTACACGGGCCTCCTGTTTGTTAAAAAGAGAGAAAAAAAAAGTTGACTGCAAAATACTACTTTTAATTTAAAAAGCACTGAATGATTTAGGGACAAAATACTTTTAGGATCTTTTGGCTTGTTAAGAGCTCCCTCAGATCATCAGGGTCAAGTCTACATGTTATTAAAAGTTAGAAGCAACAACAGGGACTGAACACTGCTTCTTCTCCTCTGAACTCAGGTGGGGGCACATGCTATTGCATGACGGTTTTCCAGGCCTTGTTTGTTCACATGTGCATAAAAACCAAAATGTTTCTAAATACTAGCCTTCTATTCCAATGTGTAAATCTCATGCTGAGTCACAGTGGCTGAAAGGCTAGCTGTCAACTTATTGGACCTACCGTTGTTGGTTACTCTTTAGGGGGATTTAGGGGAGACTGCAGCTTGACCAGAGGTCTCTTTTTTTCCCAGGTCCAAACTTATTTAAAATATATTTTCTCAAATGCAATTTTTACCCCAGAAACTGATAATATAATGTTTCATCTGACAATGACGTATAAGTGAATGAAAATATCCAGTTGCTGTTCATTTCAACAAGTTCAGTCAATAAATATTCTTATCAGAAACGCAATCAGTTATCTAGGGGTGGGGTTATCTAGAAAAACTTTGTGGGACCTGATCAGTAGCTCTGTGAGATATTTTGTAAAAACAGTGTCTACAGGTTATTTTTCCCAACAATATATTTCCAGTACTTGAATGAATTTATATATACAAAATGTTTTCTATAAATAATTTTCATTTTCATCCTTATGTTTAGCATGAGAGTTGAATTTTAAGACATTTTAAACCAGCTTAGTTCCAAGACAGTGGACTGTTCTTCTGAGGCTAAAAACTCTTTCTACTTGATCCTGCTAACTGAAACACTACAGTTTTTGTCTCTCTTGTCCTAAGATGGTATCTAAGCCACATAAATGTTGTTATGCTGACATTCAGCTGTTAGCTACAACTGGGCACTAACTCAAGCCTCATTGTGCTAACCTCTATCAGACTCATTCATCCAAACAATCAGATGTAAAATCCCCATTAGAGGTTTGGTTGGGAGTGACGGTTAGGACAGATTATCTGGTAGAATGAAAGCATTACAGATTTATCCATCCATCTTAATCACTTTAATTGACCTGTGGATAGTTCTGAACCATCCTGATTATATGAGAGCAGTTGGCTCTTCGTGCATGAGAGAGGATCAATGTTTTTCACCTGCCACCACAAATTCTGTTGTGTATTTTTTCCCCATAATAATGTGGATGCTAATGCAGATGTGATCAACGGGGATGGTGTGAGATTAAACAGCTTGACGTCACTGTGTCTGTGGCAGATCAGAAGTCAGAAGGATTATCTACTGTTGTAGATGCTACTTGCCTTTCTTGGAAAACATCCAAAGGAGATTGGAAAGGGGGTGGGAATAAAGTTAATTTTGGAGACATAATTAATTCAGACCAGAGGTTCAAGTTTGACCACATTTGTTAACATCCGTTTTCCTAAATCTACCATGAAATTGCACTAGTTCCTTTCGTTATGTGGCATAGTTATTAATCTTATTACTATTTTGCCACACAGTCCCTAATTGTTTTGTTTTACAAGCAAATTTTTATTAGAGCTTTTAGCAGCTTCAAAATGGATTAGTTTGCCATCTTTCTCCTCACTGCGTATGGATTTGTATGTCAGCTAGGGTAATGGGATCATTGATTTGTTCATTCATTCCTTTATTTGTCTTGCCAAGTGTAGTAAAACTGATTGCTGTGGAGTTTGCTGCATCACACAGCCTGTGTTTTGTGCTGTTATATTCAGCCATATTAAGTACAAGCTCAGGCCCACAGCCAGCGTCCTGTAGACAGATTGTCAGTACAATTCAGAACAATTTTTTGCTCCATTTATGTTGTCTTATATTAATTTGATTCATAATCCCAATAGTGAGCCCCAGTTATAGATAAAGGATGAAAACTCAGATTTTTAAGTACAGCCTTGTATAGTGTTACTGGGTTTCCTCTGATAAGGACTTCATTCATGTTAAAATACGCAAAGTTGCTTAAACTCTCACTATTTATAGACAAACACCAGCCTAGAATTTTACTCAGCGCCATGAATTTAGCGAGTTTTTAGGGGGTGGGTGCACACTCATTTGCACACATTTGCATGTCATTAGCACTTCAAACCTACAAACTTGAAAGGCTTTCCTTGTGAAGACACTCTAATCTTCTTCTCTCTCGGTTTCTCTCTCTTTTTCTCAGCTATATTTTCTCCCATGCAGGTCTCTCTCACAAAAGCAGTGATTAAGAAGCTCAGGACATCAATTAGAAAGTTTAACCCTCCGTACAGAGTTATAAGTTTCCGGGGTATTGACACTGATAACGTGCTTTTGTTGTGCGTCTTTCTGTTTCAGTTTGCACCGTGTGCTTTACAGAAATGGGACTGATCCAACAAATAACGAGCTAACAACGAGAAATGTTGACTCATAAAAGCAAAAATGACTAAATCTTGTAATTTACTAGAGAAAGCATATTTCATTTCTAATTATGATCTAGTGGCATTAAGTAGATAAAAACAAAGTAAACTATATCTCTTAATGAAAAGCTCCATTATTCCTTGCAGACAGATGTTACAGCAGCAGTGTCAGTGTGTGCATAGTTTTGGCTTTTACTCCCTTCTTAATGAGTGTTCACAATCCATGATGCAAATTAACAACGAAGATTGTATTATTGAATTACTTTGTTAAGAGGGCTGCCGAGTTATCTCTCTCTCATAGTGCACATGTATCTTTGTATGTGTGTGTATGTGAAAGAAACTATTGTAATATAACGTCACTATCAGGCATTCAAGGTGGTCTAATTATAATTAATTAGTTGTATTCATAAGGTAAACACAACCCTGATTAACTCCTTCCACAGTGTTAATGGGATACTCACTTAATGAAGCCAAGTTGGGACAGAAGCAACATAAGACTGGAGAGGTTGTATAATACCACAACAACAACAACAACAACAACAACAACAACAGAAAACACAAGGTATTAAATTTCACTTTTTTACTGGAGCATTTTACTGAGATAAGTTTGATTTTAAAAAAACATGGAAACTAATGTGAAAAATGGGATAATCTCTGGAATATACTGCATATCAAAAGAATGAAGATACTTTACCAACTTTAACTGCAACAGAAGAGAAGTATATACTGTATCTACCTACGTGGTGAGTAAAACAGCTCACTCTGCCCCCTATCCAGGGCAGAGCATGAGGCTGTGGATGAACCTTCAAGGGAAAGAGAGTTTCCATTGCCCTGAATTTCATCGACAACATCTGTGACGAGCAGCAGACTAGCACAAGTGCAAGAGTATCAAGAAAACTTCCGCTTTTGCAAGATCCAAAACCTAAAAGTATTTCAAAACATGTCATCACTGTCATGCTTTCCAGCAAACTTTTTATTTCTACCGAATTGTACGAACAATCCATATTTTGACGAAAATACTCCATGTCTTGTCACAAGACAGCTTCCTCAACTGGCAGCACCATGGTGCCACACATCAGGAGTTTCTGTGGCTTAAAGATATAAATACACTTCAGTTATCTCAATTGTGAGTGCAATTTGCTTTATGTAAACAGTTATTTTGATATATTTTTGTAGTCTCTGAAGTTTATATTATTAGCCTGCTATTTTAGCTTTGTATTGTTGCTTGTTTATTAAATAAAGTTTTCTATAATTCAGCCTTCAACCTTTTTCTTTTATTCTACTGTGTAAGCACAATTCAGATTTCAAACAGACCTCATCCATTGGGATTTCACAGTTAATTATGATGAGTGACGAATGTTGAGATAAGATGACATTAAATCAAGCACCAAGTAGTTGAGTGTCTTTGCATGTAGCTCAAGGAAATTTGGCCAAGATTCAGTGACAGATACTGCAGTATTTTCAGAGCAGTGAAAACAACCCTGCAGCTCACCACACATACTAAATAAGGCTGAAATAACAGCATCACCGATAAAAAACAAAAACATACTGACAGGTAACCAGCCTAGAGATGCATTCTCTCACTTCATTATTCATTGTGTGAACAGGTCAAGAAGAGCACAGATCATTAATATCAATATTGATACATAATTTTATGACAGTTGACTGAATTGAAGGTATTTCTGAGTTCCTTTCTGTTATGAGGATGGGCTCAGTATTTCTCCTTCTTAACAGGAATTATCAAAGTAGCGCTCAAAGACCAAAGATCCATCCTAGAGATTTCTTTAAAAACAGTGAAGAAGCCACGTCAAACAAAATGTAAGACTTCGCAGTCCATTTTTTTGAGAACTACACAAAATTCATATCAAGATTTTTCTTTAAAGGAACAAGGGACAGGATTTGAAAAAAATATACATGCATGTCCAGTTGTTTTTAATGCTAATGGGTAATGAAGCGTTAAAAAAGAAAAAAATGAGCTCATTGACATATCCCTCCGTTGCCTTGAACATGCTGTGTGCCGAATGTTGGGCTGCAAATCAGGCCCGAATTTCCCACGCAGTTGTGCATCCTCAGTATCTTTGACACGGGAAGAAATTCTATTCAGTCGTGATGATATGATAGAAGCCGGGCAGGCAGCCTACATCGGACACTTGCTGGACTTATGGAGGCAGCTTCAACTTTAATTGGGAGTGAAAACAGATGCTGACATGGCTCATTTCCTAGTGAGCAGGTATTAAAGCTTGATATGAAAATGACATGAGATCAGTGAGGAGTCGGAGAAACTCAACGTGCAGTAGCGTTAGCTGGAATCAGCAGCTGCTGTGCGGCAATGAATGTTTACAGACTACTTTTACAGATTGTTAGCAACTTAGTTTCTTGACATGTGCTTTCTTTCAGAAAATATGTGCGGTGGTCTTCTCATAAACAGTCATGTACAAAACAAAGTTACAGCATCACCAGTGCAGTGTTGCGAATATGGACAGTCTGTGAAGAGATTGTCCACGCTGCCGCGCCGGCTTGGCTGGTGGCTGCAGTTACCTACCGCGCCCGAGGCGATAAAGAAATTCTCATTTCTTTATCCTTCTTCATCCTGCCCCTAGTTCCTTTAATAATATGTGTTTTTTGTTGTTGCAAACTGAAGCAATGTTACCATGGATGGTATGTGCAATAATGGATTTGGCATTTACATGTCTTATGTAAATTGTGCCAGCATAATAATGTTTTTAGAATGGAATAAAAAATGGCTTTAATAAATCTTTTAGCACAATGTCACCTGTATAGTCATGAAGTTCATAATAAAGGCCTTTTTTTAAACAAAAAATTGAAATGAGTCAGTTTGCAGGAGCATTTTCAGCTAATGCACATAGCTAATGGGCCCTTAATCATCATTGCTTAATAAAATCTGCTAATGGCAGCTGGTAAAATCCACCTGGAAATCAAAGCATGCTTTTGTTTGTCTCTATGTAAAATCAAGGACAAATTGTTTCCAATATAAGTGTGAGTTACAACTGTTAATTATGAGAGGGAAGCTTGAACAGCAACATGGAGGTAGAGGCTAAGAATATTTGTTCCATTTTATTGCTTTCACCAGTTTTTGCGGTCCGCAAATTTGCAGCGATACCTTTTTTCTTTACTATTATTTTCTTAATTATTGCTTCCTGGTGAGCCCAAACTGTTCACAAGGCCAAAACTGACTCTTGGCAGGACTTAGCAAGGGGAAAATTTCTCTGAAAAGGCTTTTTTTTTTTTTTTTTCCAAAAGACAAGACCACAGAGTAGCTGAGCATGAAAAGGAGACTGCCAATATTTCACCTCCGCTGAGTACATAATGTTGTTTTGGGTTAACAATGAACAGCTGGCGAGCCCCTTTCAGTGGTAATTTGCCAAAGAAATGACAGGATCTCTCCTTAATGTTGACATCAGTCTGTTGCTGGCCCGCATCAAGCCTGCAGCCACTGGACTCGACGACTTTTCCCTCATGCACCCATGCAGCATGTAACAACACACTTGAAATGACATGCCTCACTACACACTCCCACCTCTGTTGAGCGCTCTGCCATGACACTGAAAAAATGCATTTATTACCGCACTCTTTTGGAAGAAAAGAACATCAGCAACAATTACGATTTGCATATAGATATGATGGCTGGCTTTCAAACTGGCTGCATGACAGAATGAAATGTTTCATTCTAATTCACAGAGTCCACATCAGATGTGCGTGAGTCAGCACTCTTGGCTCCTGCTAGTGAGACCCATGTAATCACTGTGATGCATGGTTTATGAGAATTAAAAGGTGTCATGATACATTAATAATCACACAATAACTTTGTTAAAGACATTATGAGTGTATGAAACAAGTTAATGATTAAAATACAAAGCGTGCAAATCAACAGTCAACAATACTATTCATCTAATTAGTCGTGAGAGGTAATGAAAACTACTGGTTGTGAGAGCTGAAAATAACAGTTTTCTTACGTTTTTTACAGGTAGGATAAGACATTCTGCTTCTTATGCAAAAAGTTCAAATTTGATTGGATCTTTGTAACTTCTCATGCAGCTTTGAGAAACTACTTTATTCCTTTTGAATGCAACAAACACCTATTTGTATTGAAAGATAAATGTTATTCCCAGAATGCATTTTTTTTCAATACATGCGTTTAACTCCCAGCTGCGTGATAATTTGTCTCAGCTTGAGAGGTTGAGGTGGAACAATGGGATTTCTTTCTCCTCCCATTTGTTACTTCTCTTAATTAAATTCAAATCCAATTCAGGAGTGCTCTATCAGTAAGGATGGACAGTTTCCCCTGTGCAATACAAAAGGAAATCCTCTTGTGAGAAGGGGAAAATAAAGATTCACACCTAATCATTTGACAATGAAGTATCACCTCTGTTTGCTTTTCTGTTTTTTTCCCCCTACAGATTCACATTTTCCCGCATGTGTTCTTTGTTTATAATTATATATTCCCTCTTGTGTTGCATTATGTCAGCTGATCTGTTCATTTTATTTGATGCACCTCTGAGGATAAAATACACAAGCTGCAAACCAGTTAAAGCTCATACAGATGGTCCAGGGTATCAGGATGGAGAGGAGCACAAATTAGAAACAGGAGAATAGAGGAAAAATATGAAATTCATCTGACAATAGTATCATTATTTGCCCTTTCATTTGACAAAAGATCATTTTAATATGAACTATGAGGAAATATTACAAAATCAGGAATCAAATATTGGTAGCTTAAAAGTCAGTGCACAGTGAGGTTCATTATTAAAATGCATTTCCTCATGACACGTCTACCTGTAATGATAAAATCAATGGAGCTCCCTCTGGTGGAGCACAGATGACAACCATTTCCACAGCCCAAGACTGTATCTCATGGTCTGTGCTGCCACTGAACCCCGATCTGAGAGAATAAACAGTCATACACACAAAATGGGATGGTGCCAGTTTCTGCCTTGCTAAACACATTAACAGAAGAAGCAGTAATTCATTCAAGTATCATATACCAAATAAGCACACGGGTGTGTGATCCTACGGAGAGAGCAGAGCACACACACGACAGGCACTCCATGATAAAACTGGTGGAGACCCATCTGTATGTTGTGCCTGCAGACATCAAAGTGTTGTTTCTCTGCTTTAAACATGATGATGTCGCCATATAGATTCTGCTGTGTCCACTTGTGAAAATCATTTAGTTTCAGCATCAGTAATGAGAAGCAGCTGTTATCCTTCACCAGCTGAGCTCGCAATGAAATAACAAGTAAAGTGCTCCAGGCAACAAACTGGGATTGTGCTGCTGCCGCCGCCTTCAAATCCAATACAGTTTCTTCATAGTGGTTACAATCAAATGCTGTGTATTTACTTTGGGTGCTTTGATGTGGCAAGGGGAGAGTGGAGGGAGATGTTGTGTTGATGTATATGTTGGTTGTCATCTTGTTTGGGAGTCTCCTAGGCTTTTGCAAACATGATTGCGCAAATCATTTCTGCAGAAACGGGATTTTGAAAATGAAATGAAATAAAACGCCAATACGCCAATGGCCTCTACAACAGTAAAGAAAGCCAACCAAGCATTATTGATTTATCGTGATATGCTAACATAAACTGAATTCAGTATTTTACAGTGTTTAGCTTTTGAGCTCCCAAAAGTCAATATATTAAACTCACATATGCTTTTGTATGGTATTAGGTGTTGCACCTGAACTGAAATTTGCATTCTGGACAGTATGATGATAATATTGCTTTTCCAAGTTACTTCAACAGGTTTTCAGAAAACTCCTCATTTTTCCCCAAAAGACTACCGCTATAAGAGACATTTTATAAAGATTTCTTTCATAATCTGATAATCTCACTTGACAGGTGTGTACATTTTACTCCAAGCAGAGCAGGTGGTAAATTATTGACATCTGACTTAATTTGCCGCTGATCACATTGTTCAAAAGCACAAAACCATTGAGACTGCTTCTACTGTTAGCTCATTTCACATCTGCAACCTGTATGCTAAACAATATGCAAAGATTTAATGCACTAGTGTCTGGCAGATTGCTCGTCCGCCTCTTCCTAATAATCCTGTTTTATTATCCATGTGAACTTTGCCTTTTACTCTCTCCTAAAGCTGATAGTGTTGGTTTTCCAAATGAAAACTTATATAGATTCTTGGTAATTTCTTATTTCAGTTTTTGTTGCTTTATGTAACACGGATAACAGGCATACTGTATAAGATGCAAGAATTTAGTAAATTTTCTGAGAGCACAGAAGCAGCATAAAAACAATTCTACCAAATTTACATTGTGGCAACCTTGTATTGTATTGTACAGATTTTGATCCATATACAGTACTAGTATGGATCAGTAAGTACACATCTATGGATTACTGTCTGTAGAACTGTTTTGAATGATATTTGGAGATAGGACAGACTACTTTTAATGCAGTAAAATAAAGAAGGTCATGGCCTTGTGTGTTACTTTGTGTTTGCAGTGATGGAGTCCTACTGTTCAGGATAACCCTTAAAGGGATACCTGTAACCTTTTGATACAAATATTGAATTTGAATAATAATGGTTGATTTTTGTTGATTTTAATAATAACTTTTCAGGAACGGATCTGTCTTTCACAGGATCATGTGGCCGCTTTGCTTTACCACTCCCCTGTATAAACATAGAGGGCCCTGCTCACTTTTTCCTCCTTAGTATTTTTAGACTGTTAAATTACCTCTTAACCTGTTGTGCAAATGTACCAAAATGTGATGTACTTTTTTACGAGTTGTGCCAAAATCACTGCTTCATTCGATACCCAAAACTGTAATTTATAGTCAAATTTATGGGGCAGTTTCTGCCTTAATTACTAAATCAAATTACTTTCAATTCACTAAAAATTCCAAAACATCGATGGAGACCATTTAATTTTGTGACAGAGGTGTGTAGCCTTTGGGAAGTTACAGGTTTAGCTCCCCTATTGGCCGGAAATTTCACAGTATCCCTTTAACTCTATTTTTTTTAACGGCGGGGAAGCAGTTAAGATTGGTCATTTGCTTATTGATGCAAGGAAAAGAAACTGACAAAGAAAAACCCAATTAGGTTAAGGAAATTCGGGACTTTGACAGCACTCTTAATCACAAAATTTCCATTTACATGATGACACCTGCTGTGACAATGACATCAGCTCTAGATAACATAAGGCTTTTGTCTAATAGCATCTGATGAGCTCTATCAGACCATCAGGCAGGTGGAAAACTGGGGATTACTTTGCTAGTTACTCTGTGATGGGTTCCCTTACCAAATGATTCTCTGCAATGAAATGAGAGGGAGAGACTATTGTCATTATTAACTGTTGGACTTTTGTCCATCTGTCAGCAACAATTTTTTTAGATGCTGCATTAGCAGGGTTTCAAAATGACCTCTTACAGTGGTTCTAAGGGGTATTGTAATGTTAGCAGTTCTAGTGCTAAAAACTATTCCCGGATCCAGACAGTGACCCAGATCACTTCCAAAATCTAATCAGTTGTACCTTATGCCATTTCAATGATTTCCTATGAATTCATCCAAATGCGTCCATTACTCTTTGATTTATGTTGCTAACAGACAGACACACATCGTCGAAAACATAACCTCCGTACCTTGGCAGAGGTAATATGTTTGCCTTTCACAGTGAACAAAATTGATTGTGGCAGGTGATGGTGGTGTGAAATTTGCCCAGCAAGCAAAAATGTTACTCAGGGGCTTACTTAAGAACACTTTGTTTGGATAAGATACAGCTGCACATATTGAGGCTGGCAGAGATGACTGAAAAACAGATTTAAGTTGAGCTTCTTCGGACTGAAATTTCAACTCTATGACTTTGAGGGTACTCCTTTATTTGAATCGTAAACAAAATGTGCAGACTCAACTGAGATCTGAGGCCAAGTGTTGGGTTTATCAAAAAGTTTTACCCTCAGGTAATTCTGCTCCCACGTTTACAATTGTGTGGCTTTCATACAGCAGCTGGGTGGGGAAGCGGGGGACATGGCCCATTGGCTTTAAGCCTGGAGACCATCCTCCCTATAGCAGGATGGATCAGCAGAGGAACGACAGCATCGTGGATTAGTGCAGCCTGTCAAGGTCTGACGGTGCCATGACAATTTAATCGCTGAACTGGCTTTTCGCAGAAAAAAGGAAGATGAGAGCAAGAAAACAGGAAGAGAAAGCTAAGAGGCTAAGGTCTTCATTTATATGATGCAATTTGTCATATCAGATTCTGTTAATACTGCTGTCAACATCTCCTGGGTCCTGAAAATATCATAAACAGGCTCAGGGAGACAGACAAACACACACAGGCACTCTTAGCTTATCCTTAAGCTTAACCCTACAGCAAAGTATCAATAGGAAAAAAAGCTGTTTTCCTCGTGGGGACCAGAACACCGCAGAGGCTTTTCTGACTCCTTTTGTAAGAATTCTTGTGCTTCGTCATCAGGATGCAAGAACATGGTGTTTGGATCCACTCACAACACCAAGTATTTTTTTCTTGTGAAATTGTGCTAAAAGTTTAAACTCTGTCTGCACAGATGGCGTTTGAAGCAAAAGGCATAAAGCAAATCAATGATGCAATGTCTTATGTCAGCACAGCTTTGGACAAAACAATCAAATGTGCAAATTCTGCTATAAATTATTCACAGCAGAAGTCACTCATACCATTAGGTGGCAGTTATTTTAAGGCTTGATCAATAAGAATCGATATAGAAATTATTATGCAATGACAAAGCATTTGGCGGGTACTCACAGCTATCTATATATGTGAGTCAACAATTTTTTTCCAACTTCTGTCTCCACAGTAATTAAGGAAGTTACCATGGTAATAGTAGACACGAGTCACTTTTTTTGCCAACCTTTGAATGCACACACATTAACTCCAAACACACAAAAAAGGATAGCGAGATCATCTTCTATACTGAGAGGAATAAAAGCAAAACCAGTACTTATTTTCAATGGTACGTTGATACATAAAGACAGGGGCAAGCCTGACTTGCTCCTCTATAATTATAATTATAAATAGCAGCAATGACCTCATTTTGCTGATTCACTGTCTGTCAGTGCTGTAACTTAAAAAAAGTCTATCATTAAAGATAGTTTGATCAGGTAACATTTTCCATTTGATCAAAAGTAAATGTTCATTTCTGCAGGATAGACACATCTGCATTCAGTCTTTTCTGTTTGGCAGACTGACTGTCTCCCTTTAAGATTTCACTAATTTCAGACGACTGAATCCTTTATATACATAATTCCATCACATTGGAGGAAAGGTGGAGATTAAGAAGGTAAATTATCATTGTTCAAAAACATCTATTAAAATGCAAAATGCCTCCTGCTTAATTCCCTCCTCTCAACAACGTCTGGCATTGCAATTTTCCATTTTTTGTATTATCATAATGGATTAGCATATCAATCAGAAGGAAACATATTCAGAACTCATAGAAATGGATTACTGGTTCTAATAAAATGGAATAACATATGGAATTCAAGGGCAATTTTACGTATTTTCTTCACCTGTTTGGCTGTTTTAACTTTTGATCAAACTTACCACAGTTTTGCATTCTGTGCCACACAACACAGTCTGCGGTAGTGAATTGTTGGCATAACACTCATGGGGGTTAGAAAGCCTTCCATAAAAAGTGAACAGAGACTACTTTTCCTTATGATATTTCAAAAATAAATTTCTATTTAAGATAAGCAAAAGACAAAAAACCTGAATTCTTTGAGGATGCTGCAGACATAATAGCAGTTTGATAAACCTGATTTAGACAAGCAAGCATGCATCCACACACAGCTACCTAGAATATTATAGGTTTATTGCAATGTATGCATTGATTGAAACTATGTCTGACTGTTATTCTTATTGTTATGTCAAAAAAAATGTTCAGGGAGCTATTGTTGTTTTATATGTGTCTTTATTGCGTAAGTCCTATTTGAGAAATTGGTCTCCACTTCCTGGAAATGCCATGCAATGTTATGTAAATGGGAAACACATTGTGTGAGATATACATGAATCTTTACTCTTCTCTCATTCTGTGTTTTTCGTTTCAATAAAATATTTTATTCTTCACATATAATCAATCATTCTTAATCAAAGAGGATATTTCTCCCTCCTTCATTTTTTAGAAGCTATTACTAATAATCTCAAACATTTCATGACAGCTTTTTGTGAATGCTATCAACACCGCCAACTGTTTTATGTCCATGCTGCATTGACATAGCCCAAGTGTTCCAGGCTGCAATATGACACTTAATTTCAGCTCTCACAGGATTATAGGAACATGTAGCATGTCTTCCATTGCCAATTTAAAGGATCAACATATTGCCTTAGACAGCCACAGGGGTATTGCTAAAGGAACACAATGCCAATCCACAGCAAACAAAGCCAAATCCAAACATGAGGCCAAAATTGGAACCTTTCAAATGACCTGCAGAACTCAGTATTATATGACAACCAGATACAACTTTAACTGAATTGAAGTGTCTCATTCCTGTTTTCATGGAACATTTTAGCTGAAGAACATATTTTGTTCAGTGGGCGAACCTCCCTGTTCCATAACACATGGCATGAACATGTATAAACTAACGTGCCTGCGTTAGCTGCCATAGCATAACTCACAAGCATTACAGAGTAAAAGAAATCAGGTAAGAACATCAATGCATATCTCCATTTAGTGAAACATTGGATGGACGTAAAGTGACATGTTATCCTCGTTCATGTACCTTCTGTATCTTTACCATGCAGCTCAAGCCCAGCTGTGGCCATTTGTGGGTCTGGAGGTTTGTCATGTGGCTTTCCTTTAAAGAAGTCTTGTTATGCAAACAGCTATGAATAATGCGTTGAATAAAGGCTTGTGCTGCTTCCCTATATCTAGGAGGGAAAATAAAGACTTTAGCCGGACCTACGTTGGTAGCAGTTTTATTCTGTCTGAGTGCTGTGATGCTGAATATGGGAATGGAAAAATAGGAATAAGAAATGACAGGATTTGACGGCCAATTCAACGACGCCTCTAGAAAAAGTACTCCCGATGGCGTGGTATTATCAGTTAAAAAATAAATAAATAAAAAATGAATGTATGCTTTTTATGTTTTTGTACTTGATATACATGACAGTTCAGGCCCAAAGAAAAAATGTGTAATACAAATCATGTTTCTCCTCCTCCTGAAGGCAGGTTTGACAGAATCTGCGTCTACACTGTTCACATTTAGCTCTCTTAATTATTTGGAATGTGTGATCACATCTGCCTTTGAAAGTATAAAATATTCCAAATATCCACAGTTTACTTTGAAATAAATCCTGCGCAATATATTTTAGTAGAGGCATGACAGAAAAGTAGCAGTAATGTATTTCTTGCTTAGGTGTCATGGTTAATATTCACATCTTATACAGTACACTAAATGATATCCATTCACATACTTTCACATGCTGTAAGTCTTTTACATAATGCAGTACAATAAGTAGTTATAAATGCTTACTTTCTAATACTCTTACAAAAAGGAAAAAGTTTATTGTTTATCGTGATATTTGTAACTTTTTATTACCAACCAAAGACATTCAGCCTCTGGACATATTGAAATAATGGTTTGATTTAGCATTAATTAGCAATGTGACGTAAATGTCACCATTATCTATGGAATGACAGCACTGTATATGACTGGGCTGTCATTTGATGAGCTCTACATGCTCTAAATGCCATAGCATCGATGGAAAAAGTAGGTCTTAAACTCACATTTGCATGTTTATTTTGAGAGCCTTATTAGCATTGGCAAACATGGGAACTGGGCAGGAGGGGGTGAAACTAGGGGACATAGGAAGAGGACAGCAATAACAATTTCCAAGCTCAAAGCTGTTCTCTCATCCAAACATTTAAGTATTTCCAGATCATCCTGACATATTATTTGTTTTATGCTGGGAAATGCTAGAACCTATCTAAACTTTTAGGGTAAAGAGGCCTGGGGAAAAAGATGATGTCAAACAAGGTTCCACTTGGCAACATTTTTTTTTTGTAGTTTAGAAAATGGCTAAGGAGGTCAGCAGTTTTAAAATTGCAGCCCTGATCTGGTCTTGCTAGAAGGGATGATTGTCTCGTTCTGAGTTTTAAACCTGCCTTATGTTTCATTTTGTTCAACATGCGGATTTAAAGTGAAGCTTAATAGTTCTGACACAAAGCGAGTATAGGACAGTATTGAATATGCAGCATAGATATGGTAAGAGCATTAATTCTACAAATATTTGTGGCTTTTGAGTCATGTAGTCATTTGTTTGAGGGAAGTCATTTTCAGTTCAAATGTTCACATGACCTAACTGCACTGATTCCTACTCTGTGATACATGGGTTGTGTACAGTTATTGCTGTCAACACATTAGTCTCTTAGGTAGAATAAAGTGGGGATGAAAACACCCAAAGGTCCCTCCCAGTATAGCGAAGTGATAAAACAACATCCACATAGCAAAGATTTTTGAGTTAAATGATTATACTTTTCTGATTTACTGACAGGCGAAAGATTCAGAAGGAGCACTTACAAACCTGTAATCACGCTTTCCACAACAGGTGCTCAACTCAAAAGAAACTGGCAGACTGTGTCTCTAGGTTAGGCCCTCAAGTCCCTCCTGAGTCCCATATTCAGCCATTCAACTGTCTCTAATTGTAGCCCAGAGTGTGATAACTCTGAGGCTTCAGGGTTTTCTTTATGCAGTCTCACAGGTGATGCATTTGGAATTCTTGTGTCTGCCCTCCATGATTTGAGACGATGCCTCAAGCCTCAGCCATCGCAATTATGTGAATATGTGCTGACAACATACATTTTTAAATCTTGTATCACACAAAAACAAAATTTCCCCCATGTGTCAAATCTGACACCTTGCAAATAATTTTGTACACTGAATATTTTAACTATCTGGTTAATTGTCTTTGATTAATAATGAATTATGAGGCTGTTATAAGCTTTAAAATAAGAGCTCAATTTCCTGACAGATTTCAAATTTAGTTTGCTTCAACGAGAAGCTTGCCTCGTTTGCCATTTATAATGCAATATTTTCAGTATTTGTATGATTATTTTTAAATGAAGACTGGAGCCCTGTAATTCAAGGTAGGTTTGCTAATGAGATGTTTTTTAATTCAGCACCATTCATCTCTTCCCTCAGAGAACGTTTCTTGTGTATTTCTCATGTTTTTTTAAAATGATATATTTTTAAAATAATACATCAGAGAAACTTGAATTTTGAAATGGAAAGTGCATGGAGCTGTGAGAAGCAAGTCCAAACATACAAAAAGGCAGAAGATGAAAACATAGAGTACATGGACCATCTATATGTAATGCACACACAATCATGGTTGCATGAGTGATGATAATGCATTGGTATGTGGGGGCATTTTGCAGCCCAGTTAAATATTTAATTTAAATAAAAAATAAATATTCAAGAGCTGAAACAGCAATAAACCGAAAAAGCAACAGGGGCAATTTGAACAATATCAGGGGGTTTGGGAACCTCCTGGTAAAAATTTCTGTCACTGCAAATTGCTAAGTGAAAAAAAATTGCCTGAATTCTGAAAGGCATAATATTAAAAATGACACATTGCTTAAATATTTTAAGTATGATTTCCCAGCATGACCTGAAATTAGAAACACGCCCTTTGGCAAAATCACAACCAATAAATCTTTCTCTAAGACTTCCTCAAATACATTCTGAGGTCTTATCACAAATTTTAGCAGGTAGATGACCATGTCAATGATATAAAGCCTTTAGTTTTCACTTCAGCAGGCTGAATGAATCTTCATGCTTTTGTAGGAGCCTTACTTATTCAAATTCACAGTTTTTCCAACAGTTGGTTCTGTAGTTTTCTCTTATGTTAGATTATTTTTTTTTAGTTATTGGTTAAAAGCTGTGTATACGTCTGTATACACATATATAAAATTCTGCTCTCGTCTGTCATCGCAGCGACCAGAAAGGTTCAATTTTATCTTCAGCAGTCCACGGCGCTTCTGCCCCTGCCCCCCAAAATGCATCAGGATTGTTTAGATATTAATTGAAAACTTCTAAAATTTAATTTTGTGGTGAAGTTGCAGGAAAAGTTCTCTTCTCATGATTGTTTGTAGCGCACCACCACTTCAGAGCTCATGGAAGGTCCCACAAGCAGGCCTCCTGGAAAGCTTTCTCCGTTCTGTAGACCTCAATTCGACCCCGATCACTCCTAATTACACTGGAAACTAAGAAAACTTCTTACTGAAAGTGAATTGCTATCTGCCCATTCACTTTGTGAACATCAATGATTTTAGAGACCATCCTAGTGGAGGCAATAGCAGCCCATTGATAGAGAAAAAAGATTTGCAGAATCCCAACACACCAAAACTTAAACATCAGCGGCACCCAGTCCCTCCTGGAAATGAATCTGAACATGTCATGACCCTAAAAGGCTTATTAAGGTCAGAGACTTCATACAGCTTTCTTTTGCGGTACGCAAACTTTTGCATGTGGCTAAGAAATGATTATATAAATTGCTTTTCTAATGTCTGTTAAGTGAAAATTCCTACATCTCCTTCTTATCAAATATTTGTGTTCTGTTATGAATGCTTTGTTCAGAAAATCATGTTTAGTTCCAGACAGGTAATAAAGGCTTAAAGCAGATCAATGCAACTCTGGGTATGTTTACCAAGCAGTACGCACCCCAAAGCTGTAGAGGGAGCTTCATAGCAAAAATAGGTGACAAAGACGAAGAAGAATGTTGTAAAGCAGAGGCAACTTAACGGTTGTTTTGAACAGGCGACGGCGAGTCACCATGGCTTCAAAGGCATGTAGTAAAAGTAATTATCAAAGCAGTA
>JBBDHI010000023.1:10615699-10626599 GCA_037177115.1 Craterocephalus stercusmuscarum | reverse complement strand
CTTTCCTCATGTAATTACACATTAGTCTTAAAAAATATCTGTTCCAAGCTCCATGTAAAACACCACAGATGACACAGTATACATGGGGGGAAAAGCTAATTTGATCTGACTATTTTTATCACAATATTAACTTCATTTTCATCCATTCATTTTCTGTACCACTTAATCCAATCTAGAAATTCTGTAATTGATAAGCTTAGATTCTATATAGCTTTGCCCTGCAGCAAAATGATACATATCTATCTTTTTCCAAGCAACTTCATCTGTGTTTTGTGTAAATAAGCAGAAACAATCGATTTTTTTAAAAAAACGAAACTATTGCTATAAGACTGGAATACAGTCCAATTGACTCATTCTTGCATGAAAAAGAAAAAAAGTTATTTTTGAACGTTGAGTAATGATTTTGTTCAGCCATCCTTTTGTAAAATACTGTCTCCCGTCCATGCTTAAGTATTTTCTATCCAGACTTGTTGAAAACTGCTGATCACAACTTGCTCTGTCAATTGTGCAGACCTTCCTTTCATCTATGCGAACAGGCAGGGTTATGTCTAAGCACCCTCTGAAGTCGTAGCTCAAGGCTGTGATTAATTGACAAGTTGACTGACAACTAAAATGCCAGACTGTCATTAGATTCAGCATTCACCTACAAGCTAAGAGACACCTCTCCTTCTCTTTCAGTGGACAGAAAAAAACACTTGACAGCTTGGTTTTCGTTGACTGTTTCTGACATCAAATTATCATTCATGCCTCCTCACAAGGGTTTAAATCTAATCAAATTTTCTGAAACAAATCAACACCAATTTAAAGCTGAAACCTTTAATGTTGTTTCGAAAGAATAAAATAATCAAAAGACAGATAATGGCTCTGTCTTATACTTCTCATAGAAAAGGAGAAGTAATATGTAGAAGGTTAAGTATATTATATAAGGTATTCTACACATATTTATGCTAAACCAGGAAACGTGAACATCAGCTCTTTTTCTTTCGTTATATCTATAGGGTTCTCATTTTCAGGGTTGCAAAGGTAACTAAACTATTTACTTATATAGCTTTTAGATTTTGATGTTCTTGCAATGAACCTACACAGTGCACTCAAAGGAGCTTTCAATGCATGCGAAAAACACCATCTAGAAAATAGCAGGGACATTAGGAGTGTCCAAATCAACAGCGTGTGAATGTACTGCTGGTCTTGCAACATAAAAGGATTTAACGACCATGACAGACAACAGAGGTGGATGATCGCAGCATCTATCCCATTGCTAAGTAAACTATTGAAAGCACAGATGGAAAAAAAAAAAAAAACAAGAACAACTTCCACTAGAACGACAGCAGGAAAAATATGCAGAGATGGCTTTAAACGACTTGTAATCTGAAACATATATCATCATGTTTGAAACATGTGGAAGCAGTGAGATGGCATGGACATGCATGGCTTCTTATGGTCCTACTTAACTGGAGTCTATTGATGATGTGACAGAAGACCGAAGCAGCCAGATGAATTTTGAAGTATATGGGGATATACTGTCTGCTCAGATGCAGACAAATTGACTGGATGAAGATTCAGAGTGCAGATATGCAAATTCCCAGGTTTTATTCTAACAAACATAAGAGTACTTGATGGTATGTGTGTGATGGAAGAGTCAACAATCTGTTCACAACCAAACTGAGCAGTTCCTTCCAATCTGAAGACAATCTTACACACACTAAATGCCTGGTAGAGATATACAAAGTATACCCACTCTATAACTGAAACTAGCATGTTATATTAAATAGCTAAAATGTCAACAACTTTGTCAGTGGCCAAGTATTTCCAGACCTATCAGTGGTGGCAAATACAGTACAGTATATGATCTTGACATGCATTAATTTAAATTGAGATTATTTGGTCATCAACTGTCTGTCTAAAAATATTAATGCAGCCATAACAGTTAAGGTAATGTTTAAACATATTAGTCAATGACAGAAAGTCACATTCAGCTATAATTTCAAGTTTAAGTCCAGCTGAGACTGCAAAAATATTATATTGAGCCACCAGCAGTAGCTGCTGAGGCACATCAGAGCCTGTCAGGAATATCAGGAGAATCTGAATTGTATGAGGTTAAAAAATGATAGCATACGCATAATTTTTTATTTTTCTGAAATGGAGATGGCAGCCATGGCAATGCAAGCATGTAATTTTGAAAAGCTATGATTGTCCAACTGATGTTTCAACAGACATAAAATGTCTAAATAAACATACTGCAAGTGCTTGAAAACAGACATATTGTCACTGAACACATTTGGTTACTCTGTGACTGTCCTTAAATAATTTGAGTCTCTATGCTTTTGAGACTGGTGTTTAGAGCTGGAGCCATGGTCTCCACACAATTCTGATTGCTGCTGCATTTTTAAAGATCCTCATCAAACTCTCAATGACCTCAGTGTTTTGGCCAGAGCAGAGAGCATGATTGAAAGACCGAGTGCAACTGATAAATGATGAAGTACAGGGCAAAAAGCAGACAGCAGTGGGGCAGATTAAAAAAGAAGAGTAGGAGAGCCAGGGGCTTAATCTTTTTAATAAGAGGATTCAGGTTTAATTTTTCTATTTCACATAGCTGCAACCCATGCATTCCACCTATCCCCATTTTTACGTATAACATCTTTTTTTGTTTTAGTTGCCATGCCTGTGCATGAGTGGATTGCTTGGTGGGAAACACACTTAAGAAAATTGCCACACACGAGTCACCAAAGGGATAAATTTGTTAGTTAAGAGCCTTTGACTGATATCAACGTGTCTACGACAGTGCTCTGCTGTCCCATTAGTAGAGGGCAGGCTGGCACAACATCCAACTACGGTGATGGCGTACAAATCCGTCCATGTTCTCCAGACAGTGATAATCCTCACTGATCTCCTCTTTGCCTCTCCCCCCCTATCCTCCACAGCCATCACACAATGGAAAGAGAGGGAGGGAGGGAGATAAAGAGACTGACAGGGGAAAAACAGAGACAGGAAACAGAGTGGTATGAGAGGAGAGGTTAGAAAATAGCGTGTGAGGGATGGGGATGGAGAGAAATATGTACTAAGCAGCCTCACATCAGCCTCCTCCAACGATGTCACAAAAGCTCACTGTGCTGCCATGATGCACATGATATGCTGGAGAGGATTAAGCAGTAATCACAGGGGTTTGGCTATCCTCACAAGGGAGTATATAAATCCCCTCTCTCCAACTAGTAGTTGAGCCCTCTGCTGGCTTCTCTGTGGGACGTACCTGGGCAAATAGTCAGTGGTGCTTGAGGATTTAACAACACTTCTAAGAGTTTTGAGTCACCTCAAACACAAACAACACAAGGGCTCTGTCATATATGCTAAAATCCTGGTCTTGAACACAAATAAAATCCAATTAAACTTATTTTTTTCCTTTTAGTTTTTCATGCATGCTACATGACAATCCATTTCAGTTAAGTGAGTAGCTGTGATTTTGGCATTAGTAGGAGCAGAGCTGTAGGCCAGAGAGTCGCCTGAAGAGAAGTACTAAGTTGCACATATGATAAATGTTTATGTGTAATATAACTGAGAGGCTAAGATATCTGAATAAGCAGACATTTTTCATGCAAAATAGTCTCTTAGGTGACTGACCTCTTTTGGCTTTGTTTCATTTTGTTTATTTTGAGTAAACTGAAAACAAGATTATTTTATTTAATGATTTTTGTGATTTTTTTTTAGTTGAAGACATCTGTTAGCATATTTGTTTCACATCACATCAAATAAATCCACTAATTGATCAACTAAGGAAAGAGGGAAAGGAAATATGAGCCTTTAAAGATATATTTTGAAGTAAAACATCTACATGTCATTATTTTGTGTAGGACTAACTGTCAATTGCATAGAATTTGTAATCTTAGAGGAAAAATCAGTTTTTACATGATTATTAATCTTATTTTAATTGGCAAACATGTTAAAATAATTATGGGACCTGTCCCAAGAAAGAAATGTCTTATTTTGTCCACATAGTATGTGAAGGTAAGGTAAACATTTTGGTATGGCATATCTTTGTTTAATATTGTTTAATACTTAATAATCAAACATGTAAACCAAATCACAACTCTGAGTTCTACAGCCTCTCTGCTTCTGTCTGAACTGCCTCCTGGCAGCTTTGATTCTGTTAACTAACAAAATAGCACATTAGTATTGGTCAAAGAAATAAGTTATTTCAGTAGTGACTCTCATTATTACCATTACTAGTGATAAAGAAAATCTTTGTGACTTAAACATTTACACTGCCTCTCTCTTAGATAACTCCTGACATTCAATGTCTCCCGCAAAATGTGCTTGAATTTCTGACCGAAGCCACAACCACAGCTACTGTAGCACTGCTCACTGGAACCAGATATCCCTAGTTCTTTAAACATTATAAGTGACAATGAGGACAGCCCATCACATTTCCAAGAAACAAAAGATCCTGGCCATCCCAGTCAGAACAGTTTAAATGGTTTATCAGGTGGGATTTATTACTAAATACTGCAGATGGAGAGCACAGATATATCAGCTGTTCTGTATAGCAGAAAGTGGTGGGCACAATTCACCAGGAAAAGCTGACTTCCCTACCTGCTGTAACATTGTTTCAGTAATCATTTAACTATAACCCACAGTTCATGTTTCTGTCCTATTTGTGGTCTCACATCAGAATTCATATTACAGCATCTCATGCATTTAATGAACCCCTGTGCTATTTCTTCTCACTGGTTTTATGGAACTAATAAAATTATTTGGTTAAATAGTGTGCTGCAAGCTTGAATCTATAATGTTACACTTGTGTAAATAGTGTATGGCTTTAGTAAATCGTTTGTGGTGTGTTTCACGGTAATGTGCTACATTGCCTCTCTCTTATACAACTTTATTAATGTTAATTAAGTTGATTAAAATACTCTCTCTTATTATCAAACATCATGATAAAGGAACAATCTTTTCCTGACAGTAAGCAGATGGTTTCAGTTTTTAATTTTCTGTACAACTGGTGCCCTACACATTCTCTATGAATAATGAGTGCCAAAACATGCTCATTGGACATTGTCCAAGGTTGTGTCCAAAACTGATGCACTTCTTGGCAAGTAGGCTGCCGCTTCAGAAAGCCTGTTATACAGTAGTCTGGTCATCAATGATTTTAACTACATTTTCTTCGTTTTTGTTTTAATGGCAAAAAATGGCACAAATTCAGCTTGAAAACCGCACAATCTACCAGTCTAGTTTTGCTATCACAGATTGTTGACACCAGCTGCAGTCTGTGTATCATATCTGGCACTTGGGGGATTTCACTCTTCTTCATGGTTCTTGAGTCTTTACAGGGAAATTTGTTAGTGTGACTTGTTCCCTTTCCTTTCTGTTTTGTCTCTTTCTACAAACCAGCCACTAGGGGAATTGTTAAAGTCTTTTCTTCACAGTTTATGTCATGGTGCAGTGTTGGACAGCAAGAGCCAAAGAGCCAAATCTGAACATCTTTGTATGACATGAAGGTGAAACGCACAGCAACAGAGCACAAGCTGTTATAGACTGAGAGGAGATTTAAAACCCCATTTTTTTCCCCCGTTTTTCACAATGTTTCATTGAGCATATCAGCAATAAAGAAGCACCCATTCTGAAGAGATCTCAAGTGAAGTGACACACACCACTGACCAGTGATCCCCCGCATCTGTTCACACCTTAGATTACTACCTCAAAGCAATTCCAGAAAATAGCATACGGTTATGAAATGTGCTAGCAACACATTGTGACACCAATACAAAAAAAGGATAGCATATCCAAGAGAGAAATGACATGGACATGTACCTATAGCCAGATGGAAAATTCCCATATGATCTGTCATTTGTTGAACTTGGCTTTACCCAGAACTGTATGAGTGTAAGAGCCACTCAGATCCAAGTGTGGACAGGACAGCTGGCAGACCCCATCACACGGACATTGGCTTAATCTCTGATCCATGATAGCTGACATGCCCTCTTCACCTCCCGTACTCCTATGCCTCAGTTTTCAAATCTTCACCTCTTTACTTCCAGCGCTCCTTCTGTCAAGTTTAGATTTGTTCCTGCCAGTACCTTAGATCTACAACATTCTTCTACTGGGTTCATCTGGTTGAAGACGATGAATCTTCTAAGACACTTAATACTTAGCTTTAATTAATCAGTTCCTGCCTGAAAATACAGAAATGTCATGCCTACTTCATTGGAAACACAAAATGTGTCAATATGACAAATTTGAAATGAAGCAGTAAATGTTGAAGCATAAAAATCCACCTTGATCACTGAAGGAATGAGTGCACAAGTTGATTTATGTTGGATGTTGGATGTTGGATATAGATCATGTTGATATTCTGGATCTGGTGGTCCAGATGGTTCAAAATATAGAGGGTACTGAGTGGGCTGTTGTGCCTTTTGGGGTTTTTTCTCAGGGGAGAATGGCTTGACAGAGGTCTGCACAGTCTGGGGGCATCTCATTATCCTGTAGATACAAGTAATAGTTTGATACACAGATAAACACAGACCAACTACATCTGTAGGTACAGGAAAGGAATCTAAAGTTTGAAGCATTTTTTATAGCCCGCAGACTGCTTATGATTCAAGCAACTTTAAAATGAAATTAAATATCAGGCTTTGACTACATGCAGTAAAATCTCTGGATCATTCAAGTCAGACGTCCAACAAAAAGGAGATGCTTCAGACATTTGGAAGTTACACCAGGCCACTGTCAAATTCTGAAAGATGGAAATCAAAACACATCAACATCTGAGAAAAACATCTCTGACGTGTTTCATCTTCAGAAGCTAAAATCCCACTCAGTGTTGTAGTCTCTCCCAAGGCCGGGGGCCATGGGATTGCTCACTGTCTTTGCCTCCTTGCCTGTTGGCAATAGTACAGCTTTCGTAAGGACACGCCTTTTGGGGGTTTCAGACTATTGCCCTTGCTGGTGATATCATGATATGACTGTGGGAAAGAAATCAACATATTCAGTCATTTTTCTCCCCTTATTCAAACAGTAAAAGCCTACTCATCAGTTTGCTGCCAGATGAATGTTTTCCTTGAAACCAATTAGTGTCAAATATAGGGAGATGTAGATCACCCAGGCAATGACAAAAGGACATAGATTTGTTATGTTAGGCGGTTGAGTGCACTTGCATAAAATGCAGTGTACAACTTGCGCAGCAAACAGCCCAAATCATGTGAACCTTGATTTATTCATGCTGCAACTTTCCAGGTGTGACAAGTGCAACATTACTTTGGACAAGAATAACCATTTAAGTGTAGGAAATTTGGGAAAGCTGACAAAGGGCAACTTAGTTGTTATTTATTATTTTATTTCATGAAACTATGATAAAGATTACAAGTAAAGAGTCTGATGAGAGAAAAACTGCATCTAAAATGGGTCAGACAGAGGAGAAACCTTGTCACAAAAGAGACATTAGAGCTGTGCCTGGTGGGGTATTTGGGGAAATTTGTCAGACTTATTTAAGGATTCTACTAATGTACTCTTAAACTGTAATAATGCAAGGGGTAACAGTAATGAGCATTTCTTAGCTATATAAACATTGTGGCTATTACTCAAACTATGTCTCTTGAGGAATAAGAACAATGAAGGCAAATAAAAAAAAGAAAAGAATCCTAACATCTTTCTCTACCTTCCTGTTAAAATCATTATACTTCAAGATTTATTTTTATGTGTCCTTTCAATGTATAACTCAGATCCTCCACAGTTCTGACGCATGTGAGTGGTTTTCAACACCTTGATGGGATGAATGCTTTTCATTTCTGCTGTATGCAATTTCAAAAATTACAACAGAATCAAGGACATAAAAAAGTGACTTTGACAAGACATTTTTTGTGGCTCTTTTTGGAAGGAAATGTCTACTCTTTTTATGTGTTATTATTCTGTTTTCTTCTATCTTCTTTGAAATGATCTCTGTTAATAGTGAGAAAGGACGCAAACCTGAATTCCAAGCAGAACATGACGTCTAACATGATGTGATGAGTAAAGTGAAAAGAGTAGTGGAAGGAAGATATCGGTCTTATAGGTCTAAAAGTTAAAGCTTAATTATTCGGGTTTCAAGAACAACCTGTATGTTCTCTTTATAAAGAAGAAATAAGATCGGTATTATGATAGATGTGTGACCTCTTGGTCCACTTCATATGTGGTTAGTCAAACTAATAAGCCAGACAAAGAAAGAACGTCTGGTTTAATGTGCGGCTTGAAGATATGGCTGTTTAGAAACACATCAGACTACACAGCTCTGACAGCCCTCAGAGAGTGCAGCCTGACAGAAAGAATGAGATGGCAAGGAAAAAGCAATGTGGTCCTGCCTGCTTTTTTTTTGTTTTGTTTTCTTAGTTTTCTTTCTTTTCTTTTCTTTGTTTTCTTTTAGACGACAGATGCTGTAATCCCAGCTGTAAAACAGTGAAGGCACATATCTGCAGTCAGGATACTGAACTGCTAGCCAGGGGTTTAAAGCAACATTGCTTTCACAAGCCATTGCTTTCATTGTTGCTGTTCCGCAGTCGGCTCATGCAGCTGTACCATGTACATGTGATGTTGTGCGCTCAGTAATCACGGGATTACAACTATTGTAATTAGGTGCCATCATGGCCTCAATAATGCCTCCCACTCCTTCATTTTCCAAACTTTTATGTGCACATTTCTGCTCTGCTCTCTAATGTCACCTGGGAATTCCCAATTCTGTTCTGTAAATCTCAACATTTCGAATAGCATTATATAATCTATTCATTATACAGCTTGCTACGTTTATATCACTATTTTTGAAATATGCATTCTTTTCCTTTTCTCTAATGCAATGACTAAATGTCCATCTGGGATCACTTCTACTCATTCCAATTTTAATCTCTGCTTCAATTTTCACATTTTGTCCAACAGAGGGAATAAATGAGGAGCGGAAGACTTGCTAAAGAAGAGAGAAAGATCAAAAGGCAGCTTCACATAGAGCAGATAGAAGAAGAGCGGTGCAACACATTATTTTTGGCTGCCTCTCCAAGCAACCCCATCAGTCACTCTCATTATCATCCAATTGTGAAAGAAGGGGCTACTCCATCCGGCATAGTAGAACACAACCTGGCAGCTACAGAGGCAAAAGGATATGCCAGAACTCCTCCACTGAGCCATATCTCTCTCTGCTCTTCTACCTATGCAGTTGCATTGCTTAAAAATGTAATTTCACAGTGATCTATGTTCTCAATTTCCATTATATGTAACTTAATTTGCGTCAAATGACGACTACCCCATTTCAATACCCGCTCAACTCTATTATCTTATCAATGTCTGTGACTTGAAATTCATTTAAGCATTTTTTCACACTTTACAATTCACTGTATTGAGTGCAGGGTTTGCACTAAGACAAACTGCGGGGCAGCTTTCAAATTTACCAGCTCATAATTGCAAGGTTGCTTTCGTAAAAGAAGTAGGGATGATTAAATGTAAGTTGCTTCATTCTGAAAGCTCATGCCAGTGACAATTGAATTTGACTTCTGTTTCAATTGTTTGGCTATCATATTATTAAAAAAAATCAAGCAGCAGAACACGTGTTAAAATGTGGAAAAGGATTCTGTATTTGTTAATCAGCTTAATGAATTTTTACATTGAGATTTTCACAATGGAAGGAGAAGTAGATGAGTTCTTCTCCACTACAGTATGTCTTGACAACATAAAGAAGCCCCTGCGCGAGACATTTAAGCTTCAGCTACTTCAGTGGCCGACCGAGTTTTAAGGAGGCTTCCCTCGATTAATAATATGACTTTAATATATGACTAAAAAATTAAGACAGAGCTTATCATTGCAAACTAAGGAATACAGAGGAGGCATAGGTATTTTCTCAATTTTTGTTCAGAGTTCAAAAGTTTTACAATGCAAAATGCCCAACATTGCCTGAAAAGGGATGTTTCTGTGTTATACACCGCTTTGGATGCCTTTTCCTGTTTGTTTTTTATTGTCCATGCACAGGAGCAAATCCTTCATGAAGCCACTTATGATCACTTAAAAATTGGTATTAATAGTCTGGAACAGCCATGGAAACACCAAATTTGTTGTGGGTATCATACAGTACTCTGCACCGTTTTGCTGTTAGGGGGACTTGGGGAGTGGAAAAAGCTGATGGTCTTAATGACTTTCTGATCCTTTAGCAGAACCTAACAGCTACATTAACATTTATATATATTATATAATATAATTTGGTGACCAACAGGACATTAAAGAGGATCTATGCAACATTATCATAGTCATAAAGCTGCTTGGAAGTAATTACTTTGCTTGACTGACCTGTTCTGATGAAAAAGTCGACATTCCCTCCTCTATCGGGTCTCCCGACACCCGAACAACGCTTGCAGTTTTGCCCACTGACGCTCGCGTTTGTTTTGGTTTGGAAGTCTCGTGATACACGAGACTACCGGTTGTAAATCCGTTTGGACAGACCTGTGGCAGCACCAATCCTCCATAACTCCTGGATGAAATGATGAAATTCACCAGGCGTCCGGCGCCTCTGGAATATCCGGTGGACCCAAACATGCCGGAATCTTCGGTTCTCCATTTTCAAAGCAGGAAAAAGAATGAAACTCTCACAACGTGCCATGTTCGTTGTTTATTAATGCCAAAATATAGAAACCTTTCCTCTCCGATAGTCAATGTACAATTAGCGTTTCCATACTCGCAAATGATATGCTTCATTTTCGCGAATAATTAGCTCCAATCAAGCAATTAAACATCCAGTATCTGCGTGTTAAAATCTAGCCGAGGACACGAATGGATGCGCCCAGCGTCCAGGCAGGGGAATGCCGCTCACGGAGCTGCCTGACAGAGCTAACTGCTAACTGCTAGCTGCTAGCAGAGGGAGGGGGTGGTTCGCAGCGCCAGCAGTGATAACCAAACTTTGCTT
>JBBDHI010000023.1:10575782-10589904 GCA_037177115.1 Craterocephalus stercusmuscarum | reverse complement strand
TGGCAGATGACTGCACGTCGGGGTCTACTCGCCAAAGCACATTCTATTGTTCAAATCAATAAATGTAACTCATCATGCTATTTGTCTCTCCTGATTGAAATAATATTGTGTGCTGGAAAAATCAAAGAAGCACAGAAGTTCATGCCAAAGTCCAGGAAACCCATTTATTCTCCTCGCATTGCTCTTTTATGCTTTTTTACTGTATATTTGTTGTAATCCTCAATTGGTTTTCTCTGCCATGTCTCCACATTCCAACTCTTATTGTTCAGTGTACATAAGTTTTCACTTAGCGATTTCTCCCCTGCTGAATTGAAAATATTTTACATGCTGATTATTTGGTCAGAGACTAGAGTAGGAAGTGTCCACAAGTATCAGAAATGTCTTTTTAGCAGCATTTCCTGGAAGCAGTTTGAGCGACGGGTGACAACTGATCGACTTGCCACTTTTTCTCGAATCTCAATCCGTTGTCTGTGACTTCCGGCCAGTAAAAATGTGACTTAAAATCATAGGGTGTGGACTATAGTGTAAAGACCTAATTAAATATAGGGATATTAAAGTTTCTATGGTTAGAGGGTATCTCGAGTCTACACAGACAAAGCTAAAGAGTGGTTAAGGCATTACAGCTACTTGGTTAGGGTTACTATTACAACATCATGGCTTCTTTAAATAGTTACAAGGATGACAAGTCTCTCTCTAGTTTAAACTGACACAAAAAGTATAAAGGAGGCTTCCAAATTTAATATATTCATTTAATGTGTCTATAAAAGGCCAAACTGTGTCCATGTTGTAAATTAAAAAAAAATATCCTCCGAGGCTGCTGATATTATCATGGCTGTTTCTTATTTTAATGAGTTAATCTTGCAGTGTTTTTCTGGCTATATATCACTGTCAGTAGCTCTGACTGAGAGTGTGTGTGTGTGCGTGTGTGCACTAAAAAATCCTTCACTGTGTAAATAAAAAAAAAGGTAGCAACATCAGTATAAATTACAAATCACTCCAATGCACTTCAGTCACATCTACAGTACATGCACAAACCTGCATTACAGTTTTTGAGGTTCACTCAGGCCAACTCCAAGATCACCAGTACAAATAGTACGCAGCCCCAATCCGTGATCTTAGAAAGCAACCTAAGAATTTAAATAATGAAACAGCAATGTGCACATGTACAACCAGTCCGCTTTAAATAAAGCATCTGCCTCTTTCTAATATTTACAGAAGCCTGTATTTGTTGGGGGAAGTCCGTTTTGGCAGACGCAGTCTTCCTTAGTCCTGGACTACGAGCCTGCCTGCTGTATCTCCCTGCATGCAGCACATTTGTATCATTATAAAACACAATCTTGGCCGGTTGCTGAGCACTAAAACAGCTTCTACTTCACCTTCATGATACCTTTTTCTACACTCCCTGTGAGTACATACACCACAATCTCACGCACATAAGCACACACACAGATTCTTAGTGTAGCACCAGTGTCATCAGGTCTTTTCAGCATCAGTTCACACAGGGATCTTTAGCTGAGGCAGGCATAGGCCACAAGGGATAAATGGGTGCTGTCACACACATCTAAAAAATTTTTATTCCATCTATCGTTGTTTAAAATTTCATGCATGAGCATTAGCTTGTGGTAAGTTGGCTTTTAAGGCCAACCACGGTAAAAGATCCATTAAAGTCAGCCTAGGAGGGCAGCAAATTCACTCTCATGTGCTTTGAGCACCCCCATGCTGATTCCCCAGCAACAATCAGACTAGTTTAAATCCGGACTAGCCCCATTATTTTTCACAGATGACCAAAAGCTACTTAAGAAAAACATGGAAAATAGGTTCCTACACTGCAATTATCTCCCTTTCCTGATCGTGTTCACACAACTTCAACTTTCATGTCCTAAAATAATTTTGATATTGTTGTGAAAGCCTCCTTCGTGAACTTATTATTTTTAGGTGTGACAGCTAATTCAATCTGAGTGCTCATCTAACTCACGACAAAAGCCATAGTTCAGGCTTTGGACGTAACGTAAGCTTTTATGGAATGCAATTTTAATCATTTCATTGCCAGGATGAATTGCTGCTTCATTGTAGAGCATCTCAAATCCTAAAACCCATGCTGGTTAACAACATCGGTGAAAGAAAAAGGGGCTCAAAGGTAAAGAGAGAAATATAAAGGGGAACGTTAGTGTGGGCAGTGTGAGAATGATTCACTGGGGAAAAAGTGACAGAGAACCACCATTTATCATGGCTGTCAATTAAAGGCAGCAAAGCCTTTTTACCTTTAATTGAGCAGACATTGCAATAAATTAATTCAGCATGGTGACTAAAACGAAAAAGTAAAGAATAGAAATCAATCATATTTGCTGAATTTGAAAGTGAATTCAGCCTTGCTTCAGCCATTGTCTTCCATTTTGAGAGATACACCAGACTCACCCCTGATGAGGGTTATTTCATGCAAAATAGTGTGGAGAAACATGCATAACAGGAGTGATTCTACTAACGGATGCATGTAGTGCTGGACGATTAATAAAGAAATGTCGGAAAAAAGGCAAAAACATAAAACAACTTTTCATGCACGCTCACAGACATGTGCACAAAGCATGCATGCACACACGCACACATGTGTATATGTCCCTTCACTCCTTTCACTGCTGTGCAATGATGATTGGGTCTCTCCACTGGACTGAGTCCACTCCTGCTCTGCTATTCCACTCAGCACAGTGAGAAATCACCTAGTCAGTCTAGGACTATTACAGAGTAATTGGCCTTTTAAAGAGGGGCTCCACCATGTGAAACAGTGTAACTGAGAATGATACTCTTGTTGCTCTATTCCCCACTTTGTCCTCTGTTCCTTTATCCTCGCATTTTTCTCTCTTTAGCTTCACCTCTTGCTTTTCCTCAGCGCCCTCTTTCCTGACCAGCTGCTCTCAGTGTGTCTGTGCTTCTCAACATCATGTTCCTGTTGCACCCTGTCTTCTGCTGTCTCCCGTTGACCTCTAAATGCTCAGTGTTGTAGCTGCCCATGTTACCCCTTTCAGCTCCGGACAGATTCTCAACTGGACATGCCAACAGAATTTTTAAGAGGACGGGTTGCAGAGCAGTGGTTCTGTTGGTACAGTAATGCTGTTTCAGCCATGGCGGCAGAAATGTCACACAAACAGACAACACCGGCCTAAATATCAAGAAATTAAAAGCAAGAATGCTGCCTGTGTGAATTTCATGAGGTTAAAGAAAAAGGAAGATGGGTGGCAGCATAATATAGAAAAGGAGATATTCAGTCTGAACCAAAGCTGTGGTCAGATCAAAAGGCAGATAGACATCAGGCTGACCTGCAAAACATCCCTAAATAAATCATTGATATGCCTGAATTGCTTTGTCTGTCTGTCTGTCTGGCTGAAAATATGATTCTCTTCTTAAAAAAACAGAACTTTTTGCGACATTTGAGAAAAGACTTGATTAACCAACTCAAGATGCCTTTGTATGGCATTTGTCAAGTACTTACAATGACTAAGCAACAAATCGCACAATAAATCCTGAAGTTTTCATTTCAAAGAAAACCCCGAAGAAAACATGTAATACAAGCTTTTTACCTGCAAATCAAAATTTTTTTTTCAAAATTGCTAGCCATTATACTCTACCTTACACCCAGGTACCTGTTGCTAGCAAAATAAACGTCATGACTTGTTTCTGATAACTGTGAAGGTTTAAAATATCAGGAGAAGATTTTACCTCTATCTTTATACATATGTGTCTGTGTGTCTATGGCTTTGTGGACCTGTGTATTCACAGATGTGGTGAACATTATGGAGCGAGATGTGGAAAAAAATGATCCAAAGAAAAGGGGAAACAAAAGGGAAACAAAAGGGGGAGGGGGCACATGTCAAACACGTCAGCGCATTAGCACACTGTTTGGCTAAGGGAAAGGCAGGAGGTCTCCCGGGAGATGAATTGCAGGAGCGTGCGAGTGCGTGCGTGTGTGAGATTATATGAGAAAAGATAGGAGGGCGCCAGAGAGAAAGAGATAAATTGAGCTAGAAAAAGTCAGGGAAAATAAAGAGAAAACCTGTGTACATGCGTGAATGAAGGTGTATATTCAGAAGGTAAACATGCCTTCCTTGTTTACCTTGCCATGGACATGTGCTCTTTTGTGAATCTCTGGAAATGAGGAGAAGGACATAGACTCCAGCTCAGAGAGCGGATGTAGATGAAGAATGACATCTTAAATAGTATACATCAACAGAAGCGAACAAGAGGAGAGAGAAAAGTAAAACACACAAGCACAGAATGAGGCTGCCAGAACAAACCCTGGGTCAGTAAAGCGTGGAAGGGTTGGTCGCGGATTACTGCGCCATCTCCATTTAGAGGTTTGCAGGGCCAGAAGGGGATGGCTCCTTAAAGGACACCCAAGGTCTGTCCCAAAATATACTATAGGGAATACATTTCCTAGCTGCAACACTAGCAAATTCTCCCGGGTACTAGCTGGAGAACAGAATGTCTGGGTTTTTCTGCTTGCCATATTGTCATAGTGACCCTGACCTCCACATGCAGTGTCGTAATGGATGGCTATTAAATGGAATCCAGTGAAGTGAAATGATTATAGTGATTGCACTTGAAACAGCATGACCTGGGCAGAAAGTATCTGCCCCATTAATACATTCTTTTGTTATAGCTTGACATCGATTAATCAGCTGCAGCATCAAACCAAGCCTTCGTGTAGAGGGAACAGCAGCAATTTTTGGCAAAGCGGTTGCTATACTAAATCTAACATGAATCAAATCAGTATTGGTGCATGAGATATGTTTTACACGTGTGTGTGTGTGTGTGTTAAGCACACACAGTGACTTTATGTCACTAAATGGATTGTTGAAAGTGCATGACTTATATTAAATTCAGTGCTCAATGTCAAGGCAAAAAGCATTGTATTGTTTATATCAAATAAGATGATGTTTCTTACCCAGTGAATAATTGTTTAATCGGAATTTATTTGCTTTACGAACCAAAAGAATGAAACAACAGAAATATGCACGACATTAATTTGCTCAACTTGCAACAATTCCCCGTGCACGCCTTTGGTATGTGTATCTTTCCTTGCTGTCAGAGAGGAAATGAATAATGCTTTGTTTTATCCGAATTTGCTGTAACCACAATCTTTCCCTAATCTTAATAACTGTGTCACCTTGGAATAAGCCCCTAACATCTTTATCAACCTCACATGCTTTCCTCTGACAGCAAGTGTTAACAGTTCTTGTTTCCCCCAAATAAGATACTGTCATTTATACAATCCTGATAAACTTCCTTTCTGGGAGAATTCAAATGGCAGATGAATCCAGCGCAAATTTTCTTTGCCTGCTACATTTATCGTCACTCTGTAAAGTCCTGGTTAGATTTTTTACAATAGCTGCTAGCTACAGTATCAAACCCAAAGGAAACAGAAACTGATAGTTGAATACTACACATAATAACAAACCATATAGTTGCATAAAACTAATCAGCTACTGCACAAATTATTAAGAATGTTTTACTCATTATTAATGATTATTATTATTATTATATTTAGTTCTAAGTTTATCTATTTTTTTTGCCTGCCTGGGATGTTCTCAGTTGTATGTGTGTGTGTGTCTGGTCAGATTGCATTGTTTCTTCTGTAGTTGTTGTTCATTTCTGGTTGTCTTTTGGTTCTCTGTTCTTCTTTTTCTCTTTTTGTCCCCTCTGGTCAGCTTTAACAATAAGATGCAAATACAAAATAAAGATTTCATTTTTCAAGAGGGACTTTATACATACAATATAAAGCTCTACTTGATGAGGTAAATTTGCTCGGCACAAAAGAGCAGCCAGATAAACATTTTGCTCGCTACAATGCGGGACAAAACTGAAAAAAAGATGATCTTTTTACCTGTTTTTGTAAAAAAAAAATAATAATAAAAAATAAATGGGAATAAAAATGCCATATGAAGCATCTAATTTAACTTTTCGTACATTTAGAAACATTTACTTACAAGACAAAACCATATAATTCCAAGCAGAATGAGAGCTTTGAGGATTAAAAGGTTCCCCATGCCTCTGACCTGTTGAAAAAACCCATTTACAATTCAGAAAAGATTTTAATACCATAGATTTAGAATACATCACAGTGTCATTTTCATGCATGAAGGAGATCTACTTCACATGCCACTTTTGCTCTTGGAAATGTGAAAACTGATGAATAGAATATCATTTTTTTAAGCCGTTATTGTTAGCAATCTGTGCTCATGCTAACTTATTTGACAGAAGTATGAAGACCATTTAGAAATTGCTCTTTTAATATATCTTTGCACCAGTTTTCCTTTTGATCTGTTTTTTTTTCTCTTTTATACTGAAAACAGTATTACTGTCATCAAATGAGGCAACAAGATGCAATCGATTTTTATCACTCAATAAAAGCTTGATCCCACGCCCCATAGAGGGAAGAGCCTTATGACAAACCCTGCAAGCCTAAGTTTCTGAAACTGCGTTGTGGAGACTGTATGTCTGTTTTAATCTTCTTACGCTGGATTTACTTGCCAGCAGGCATGCTGGAAATTATGCATTGTGTAATATATGATATGTTGAATCTTCAGCCAAAAAAGATGTCACTGGATCAGATGATAAAAAAAAAGATAAGAAAAAAGAAAGCGGTCAGAATGGATTAAGTGATACTTGAAGACGGTGACTGTCTGTCCATTAAGCAGTGTCCGATGTGGTGTTTCTTAGGGAGGTTTTCATGGTAGAAGATCCTCACCCAACATGCATCCAAGGTGACATATCGACATAAAATGATACCAAACATAGTTTGTGAAGGCTAGTTGCAAGGTCAAAAGCTTCAGGAGCAAATGTGCCAACACACTAAGAGATCAGCCCCTCCCACACACAAACAGACAATCCTGCATTCATTTAGATTAGTCTCTTGCGTATCTACCACTTCCTGTCATAATAAGCACACACAGAGAATTTGGATGTGGGGAATCTACCCCTCAGCAAAATACATTCCTGCTCCAAACCAGACAGAGGACATAAGAGGAGAGGAGTGGAGAGCAAGCAAAATTCAGGCCCGGCTTTCTGAGTGAGAGAGAGAGAGAGGGGGAAGACAGAGTAAGAGAGCAGTAATACGTTTTCATCTGAAATATTAAAGCCTCTGCATTAATCTGTCTTCACTCTCCCTGGGGTGCTGGTGAAGGCTCTCTCTGTCCTAGAGTTCCCTGGAAAAGGACAGAGGCTTTCTACTGCACTTCCTGTTTCTCTTTAGGCCAAACTTGCCTCAGTGTGGCCTGGATGTTGCTCTGAAATGGCCGCCGTGGACTGTACTGTGAGCACAGTCTGGCCAAATTTCAAAATATGAAAATCACCTCAATTTACCACATTAACTCAGATTTAAAGAACAGTATTAACAAATGATGAATTGTTAAGCTGGTAGCAACCTTTTCATGACTGTAGACTATTGTTATATAATAATCTACCATATTTAAAATGAGAGAAATTAATTAATCAATATTTTTTTCTAAAACGTTTAATGAAAAAAAAAATTGGCTCACCTCGAATATAAAAAAGATAAATCAGTCAAAACTTCATAAAAACGCAGAGCTACATGAGCTATCCCTTAGCTGAATGTTTGGCTCCTTCAAAGCGTTCAAGCTTTGAAGGCCTCCTCTGAATGTCACTACGGTACCTCATGTAGGTGGTAGCACCCATCTAGCCTTAATGTAGGCCATCAGATCTGCAGCTAAACCCATCTGGCCATCCTATCATCTCTGACTGTCTCCGTACATACACACATGAACACACACATGAAATCCATCATGTATGCACACACACCAGCTGTTGAGGATTACGAAAGAACAAGTACGGTATTTTCTGACTTATGCTTGGTGATGGCCCTGCCCTGGTTGTGACCCAACACAAAAGCGCAGGCTTTTGTGTCATAACATACAAAAATGCTGCATAGTTTGCTTTAGATGTGCACTGTTTACAACTAATGGAAAAATTACACTTAGTGGTTTAGCTACAAGTAAAAGATGATGTCCTTACTCATCTAGACTGTGACTTCAGCAAGCATATCATTGTTGTATTGAAGGGTACTCTATTTTCTGATCCGATAGTGTTGAAATGTCCAGTCAGAGAGATGTACGTCTTTAAATTGACACTTTTTCCTCTTTTGGGAATCAGGAAATATGCTTGCCCTCTCCTTGATCTATCCTAACACCCCTCCATACATTTATCTTGCACAGGGACCCTCCAATCTTCCCACTCATCAATCCGAACTTAATCTTCATTATTCTCTCTAATGCCACAAAATCTTTCAAGCTGTAGTATCAGCCTTATCTTTTGATACCCCACATCCTACCCTTCACTAGTCCCACACCACCCTTATTTGACTGCATTCTAGATATTAAAAACGAATGTAGTCCTTTTGTAAAACATAAGGTTTAAGAGAAACAACATGCAAAATATTCACTCGGGTAACCAGCTGAGGCTTTAAAGCTCAAGTTATTAGAAATGACAGAGGGTGAAACCGTTTGGGCTGAGGCAAACCCACCAATCCTATCCTACAACTGCAATAAAATATTCTATCATATCCCTGAAGCATGTTGACTCCAGCTGGGATCAAAGAGTAGACATGATGACAGAGAGGGGTGCACATATTAGCGCCTTCGATGGCAGTGTCTCACTTGCATCAAATCCTTCATTTCAATCCATTAATACTCATCCTGGAGTAATATATGATAGTGTTTGGTATTTGATACGGTTCAGGAGAAGACACTAGAGTAAAAAAAAAGGCCACTGACTGTCGCTCACATGCTGCTGCTCTGTCACGGCAGCATAAACATGATAATTTATGTTGCTATTTTTTGTTGTTTACCAGACAAAAGACGTCAGTATCTAACAGCTGACAGCACTGAGGATCTCACTTAAATATGTCCTGCCAGGTGCTGCAGTAAACCGCATAACCTTATCATTATGCAAGGCCAAAATCCCACCATTTTGCCGCATACTCACTATTCAAACGGATCTAAAAAGATTCCACATCTCTTGCTGGTTTTATTCCTTTCAGGCAGTCTGTGACAGGTGTTTTATAGGGAGGAGCGCTGTTGTTGTGGATGTCCTATCAATGATTCAATGCAGCACATCAGATGGAGAGGAGAGACAGAGAGAGAGATGTCTCTGCCTGGATGTTCGGAGAGGAACTTTCAATATATAATTCACCGAGTTGTCTGACGGGATGGGTGAGAATGTGATGGATGTTCTTTTTGTCTAGTGAAGATTCAGCATTCTCAAACCCTTGGATCTCTTAGGTCACTTTTGAGTGTGAACTTACACTTACAAATGTCCTTTTTATACCTCTTGCTCCTCACACTGTAAGGCACTTTTGAACCTTACAGTTTGCTACTTAGAAGCCGATACCCTTTGACTCCCCTTCCCCCCTAACACACACATACACACACAAAAACACTTCAAGATTATAAAAAAGCTGGCTCCGCGAATGAATTTAGTAGCACAGCATGTTATGAATGGTAATATTCCATTTGCCCAAGGTTTGAGTAATAAAAACACTTGATCCAGGACTAAACCAATATTTATTACCGGCCAGTATGAACACTATAAATGTGTTTACTCTCTATTGATTTTATTGATGATATATGGCACACTAACCCAACAAGCAGATTTTGTTGTGTTTCCTCAAGCAGAAAAGGCAAGTTGATTAAGTTAATATGAAATACATATAAGTTCTGTCCACCATCTTTTTTGACAAAACAGTAGCAGTGCAAAGCCGCAATATCCAAAGTGCGTGTTTGTATGTTTGCATTAATCGGCAAGCTCAGGGAACAAATCCATAGAACAGAAGCATGTAAGATGACAGATTAGGGGAATATGAAACACACTCCAGAATGATCGCTATGCAAGGGCTTTTGTGTTGTTATCTTTAGGAGTGAGTTGACATTATCCCCATGGATAAGGTTTTACCATGCATGGATTACCGCGTGAGACAGGCAGTGTACATCCCCAGGAAAATTACATGAGAGGACCTGAGTGAATCCCTGTTTCCATTGCCCTCTCTACACTAGCCCTTCACCTGCAATTCATCAGTGCCACGATCAGCACACCTGGGGCTTCGGACAGTGTTTGAAAATAATGGCATCTGCTGTAGCCTCATGGGGGCATTAGTCCATCTTTCACTGTATATTGAACAATCAGGTCGACAAATACCTAAACAAGGTGTTGTGTAGTCTTTGAAGCCAGGATAGATTCCCTAATAGATGTTATGTACAGTAAATAACAGCACATTACATTTACAGATACCACCTGCTGTGATCTAAAAATAAACTGTGTGTAATGAGAAAACAGACATATCAAAGCTAACAGAAACAGACATGCTCTGTAGTTGCTTCCCTCACATTCTTGAGAAAGGTTTTATACATTTTAGGAGATACATTGGGGAAAACAAAACAGCATCTTTAGTGTTTTCCTAGTTTTCAAGATCTAAAGATCAGACTTGCTATGGAGAGATATAAAACACCAACTTTGCCATGCAAGCTGGTCCATAGGCTCTGGGTACAATCAAAAATACATTGAATGCAGGCCCAAGTGATGCATAGAGCCAGTTTGCTTAAAAACACACTCTGCTCCAATTAGTATGACACACTGACTCATTTTAGTTTCTTTCAGAAGTCTGGCAGCCAAATGTTAAATATTCTGTATCAAGTAAGAAGTTATTAAGATGACTTCCTACATATTAAATGTTGTCATGACATGCTTATACTGAGGCAACATGTGAAGAATAATTTGGAAATACAGTACGACCTTTTTTGTTGTTTGTTTGGGTTTTCTGCAGGAAAGACTTAACAGCAGGAGTTTTCTGTCTGGAAAAATCCCATTTTGAATGGAGGTGTTTTTCAATTTTGAGGTTATTATCTGAGGCACTGACATAGTCTCCCTGAAAAGATACAGAGAATACAGTGCAGAAAGGGAGTTTTGGTTTCAGATTTTGCTGTTGAAAAAGCCATTTTATAAATACTTACTTTTATTGAATAGAACTGATCATTTTCTTATATTTCACATAGATAATTGGTTTTAGTGTTGCACTTAAACCATGAGATAAATTAGCTTCTTGTTTACCATTTGGCTGAACTGTGGCAAATCAATCATTATGCAATGATTCACGCAAAAATAAATGAATTGGATAATTTATTTGTAACCCCAAATGGCTTTTACGCAAAAATGTACCCACATTAACACGTAAGCCACTGATTTGTCATACAAAGAAGTGACTGAACTACGTCCATATATGGTAAAGGTTGAGCACAAAATCAATACATTTTAGAAAGACTGAAATAAGAATCTGTTCTCAAATTGTTTTGATTGTTGAATTTCTTTCAGAGAAATCTTCAGTGGACATGGCAGCGCAAACTCAGATGGAATCATAAATGAAATCCTTATCTTTTCCGGTCCTCTCATAAGATAAGGGCTCTCATTGGCTGCATATTTTCAAGTGATGGGAGGTAAATGAAAACACTCACAAATTAATAAAAGACTCGACGGAGAGGCAGAAGGGTACCTTAAAATAGAGGGCAGGGGGATGAGAATAATAAAAGGAGAGACTAAGTATAGAGTCGTGAATGATAGTGGGAGGGAGGCGCGGAAGAGAGAGAGGTGACCTCCGTCTCCACCTCCACAAGTCGCTACAGCCCTCTCCATCTCAACCAGGGCAGCATGCCACATTTCCCGTCACTGGGGGTGGCAGCAGGCCACACATTGCAGTGAATCAATCCAACTGCTGCAACCTCCGCCATCCACGCTTTCCTGCAGGCTCGTCATGTACCCAAATGCTCTGTGCAAAGCAGGGTAGTGAGAAATCATGTTCTACAAGTGGTGCATCCCTCTGTCTGAAGTCGTGAGTTGAATATTGGGGTGTTCTGAAATAATTAGGGTTTAAATTCAATTTGGAGGGGGATTGATGCAACACTGTCTAGATTTTCTGTCACAGCAGGAGATTAATAACAAGCTAGCGTGAGTGTACATGTGGCAGGCAGTGATACATTATGTTGTATGGATTGTTGAGTTTTGTGTGGTAAATGAATGGAATTTAACATTTGTGTAATTCAAAAAGATAATATCTACAAAATTACACACACACACACACACACACCTAATACTTTATAGCCCTTCAAACAGCTTTAAAAATGTTTTTCATAACAGTAATGAAGTCTTTATGCAACCACTCTGGCTGTAATCTATCTCGAATGGCCTCCATTTATCCAGCTGAACACTAAAGGACTCGAGCTAACCTAAATCACAAATGGCACCGTAGCTGTTGCCACTTGCAATCCCCTAGCCAACAAAAATTGGCTGTTATTAAATTCATTGCATCCCACCAAAACCTGCCTTAAAGCCATCGCCATCATCGCATCCAACCTCTATTCCCTCCTTTTCCATCTTATTCGTTTGCAAATTGATAACAGAACCAGAGACCCCACAGGGTTCGTAATTCAATATTGGGATCTAACAGCCTCAGATCAGATATGATGGACTGTAATCCTCTTTGCACTGCCACTGCCACATGTGCTACTATATCTCAGAGCACCATGAGCTATCAGCAAGTCACTGTGCTCTCTGGACATGGATGAATAAGGGAATGAATTAATATATGAATGAATGAATGAATGATGAGGTTTTGAGGATAGACCAGAACTGCAGTAATTGAGTGTGGCAGAGTGCAAGGTGTGACTAAAAGTGCTGCGTATTCTCTGAGCACACAGACATATTATGCACATAGCCTTTGAAATTGTCTTCTACAGAAACAACTCCCAGTTTTTCCAATTTGAAAATAGATTAAAGGAGGGAGAACTCATGTTTAGATACTATGATAATCCAACAGTCTAGTTTCAATTAGGATGATTTCTTTCCTCAGGCTAAGACCACCTTTATTTCTCTGTGGAAACATTTGGAACAATTAACCCCATAGGGACCTAACCAAAACAAACCAATTTCGACCTGAATAGTTCTGCTAATTTTGTGTCTACAGAATGTCATTGGTGGGATTCAGGGCCAAATTATACCAAATAAAATCTTACACTATGACTCTGCCATCAAACCACTAAGTGTACGACAGCTCAAGTACTTTTTAAAAGGAAAGCTTCATCAATTATTCACACTCCCGGCAAGACACATTCTACATGTTTCTCTTACAATACATTAATATTTCAGCCCCAAGACCCCCACCCATCCCACTCTACCTCTTTTTCTTGCAGCAACCTCCCGCTGGACATTTTGTGTACATAAATCACAAAGTTACATCAAGAAGCCTGATTGATGGCCCTGGTCAGTATTCACAGGCAGAGGTCCCCTTCACCATTGGTTAAGTCCGCTAACGTCTGCCTGCCAGTCAAATATCATTTAGAAGTATTAGATAAACTTCATAAGATATCTGTATAATAATTCATATCTCCATCAAAGCATTTCAGCTGTTTGCAGTGAAAGATAAACACAGTTGTTTGATCTAGTTTTATGAACTGTTATGGAAAAACTGTTTCCATTTCAAATCGAAGGTCTTGCCTGCACAAAAAGGCTAACAGGGACAGAGAAACCAATGACCTTTGAGACTCAAGGTAGAATTTTTTCCAAGGCCTTTTAGCACACCAATAAGATCTATATGCTTTATGTTACTGAAGGTCACACTTAGGGTTAGATCTGGCTGCGGTTAGGGTCCTCAGATTCAACTGAAGCAGAAGGGATATGTGTACTCTGCCTGAGAGAAAATGTCGCCTAAGAGGTTCAACATAAAGATCAAATGTCCCATATGTTAGACAGGATGACATGTACCAACTATCCATGGCCTCAAACTCAGAGGCTACACACAAGACTCTGTGCTGAACCATTATGTGACACACATTATTGCAGTTTCATCTTTCTATGTCTGAAGAGTGCCGATTGACTCAGCAACGCTAGTTTGTCAAAGTGCTCTCAGAAACACAATGCATTACAGTAAGGAATCGTCTTTTAGCAAAAATTCTGACTAACTGACCATTATGTTTTTCAATTAAACATCTTATATTTAAGAGTAATAAAAATAATTCCTCAAACCCAAGATAAAAGAATCATAATCATAATCATCATAATCATAAAGAATCAT
>JBBDHI010000023.1:10564760-10575682 GCA_037177115.1 Craterocephalus stercusmuscarum | reverse complement strand
AAAGAATCATAAAGATCATAATCATAAAGATCTAAAACATTCAATCCTCATTTTAAAAATTGGAAACAATTTAGTTTTTTTTCTTTTTATTAATTGAAAACATGATGGATGATGATAGTCATGAATAAAAATGATGAATTTCCTATTAAGCAACTTATTAATTGAAAGTCTATGCACCTGTCTTCATTTATTTATACCCGAATGGCAAAATATTTCGTAGATACTTACTCACCTGGTGCCATAAAAATGCAAGTATAATGTACGGTATAATATAACACACTGGTGGCTGTCACTGCTTTGCATTGCCTGATGATTTAGTTCTGTGCAGGACACATTGTGCAGACATTGTGGTGACAGGACTGGGGTGAAATACAGATAATACCTTGAGGCCAATCTGCATAAGAATGAGATAGATAATAATAGAACAGGTAAAATGGTGGTCTGAGATATGCAAAATGTCTAGCCAAAGCTCATTCACTCAAAAGTCGTGTCTATATCCCTTTTGCCGCTGGATCCTTAGACTGAAATTCTTTGCCAGATAAATCTCTGTGTTTCTCTTTTGTGTCCGACACACCCCGTTTCTGTCCTGCCTTGTATCATTCCTTCTTCTTTCCTCTCTCCCAGCTGTCGTTACTCAGGGCTCTCTCTCACCCTCTCCCTCATTGATTCTTTGAGGTTCAGTGAGTAGAGCGCAGCACCAGCAATAGAAAGGGCATGAGATCAATTCCCACAAAATTTCAAACGTTCAGTGTGCAGTCGCTTTAGGATAATTTGTCTGCAGGCTTACCCTGCTGAATACACAGATTTATACTGCGTTGTAATTGGTACCCATCAGTGTCAAGTGTCTCTGCTAGCTAGATGTTGAAGGCCACCACTGCAGAATGCTGAACAGTTTCATTAATTTGCATGTGAAAACTATATGTGCGCATCTTTCACTGTCTGATGAATACCAGCTATGTCAATCTTGAGGAAATTTCAGAGTTTTTAAAGAAGCCTGCGTGATTCATTAGGAAAATAGCCAAAGCTTTTTGTGATGAAATTGCGGCCGCATATTTTTCTACATAATAGAACAACTAATGGAAGCCAACTGGCACATCGCTTGACAAGAACTGCATGAACTACAACATCTCTGATTGCTGTTTTTGTTTTTGTAAATGCCTCTTATAGACAGCTTAAAATTTCTGAAAGTACATTAGAGATATGTAAACTATTAATTTAATATAATTCATCAAGAACATGCTGACGTACAAAGATCCCTCCACCCAAACAAACTCACCCGATCTATGTTAAGCAGGAAAGTGTTAGCATTATGTAACTCCACTGCGGAGTTAAAGAAAAGCCAAAAATATGGTTTATTATCTTATCTCTCTGCCCTAAATGTTAGACGTGGAGGCGCGAGAGCTTGTCTCCAAACAGATCGGTGCAGCTGCACACGCTGTGCAGAAGCAGCCCTGCTTGAGCCAGCGTCGGCGAACAAACAGAGTATGTCTCTGGAGAGACAGAGGGGCCTTAGAGGCTGTCTGGCAAATCTGAGTCTGACCTCCCCAGAGAGATAGGGATAGGGAGCGGCAAAACTGAATTTATATCTTTGTTTTTAATCCCCCTTTCATGCTTGACTGGTCCTACTGTAGTACTTTGTGCAGGCTGCATGTATAACCAAGGAAAAACAAAAACAAACACATTTGCAGAGTCTTCATGACAAGAAAAACTCCCTTTTCCTTTTCCTGTCTCATCAGAACAAATGATTGCATGTGGTGTTGGGAGCACAATAAATGTCAGGCTTGTGGCTTCACACCTGGATTGTTGTTAGACTGCTATTCAAGGTGAGATGGCATATTGTTTCAGCTATATGATCCAATTATGCTACTTTACCAAGGCAAAACAAAATCTATTTGATAACATTATTCAGTTTGGAGATGATATGATTATTGGTGACATTGATGATATGATCATGATAATTTAACATAACAGGAACACAAGATTTTTCCTAACAGTGACTCCCTTTGATAATCAAATACAGCTCTACTGGCAAAGAAATGGTTTTGGGGTTACTTATGGTCTTCTGACAAGGAGACCCAAACCAAAGAATTTCAAACCATCTTTCTGCAGTCTCCACCACAGAAGGTCTAAGGGCGTAAACAAGAGTAGCAAAAGGCTCTGAAGGTAGTAAACATGTGAGCCTTAAAAAGCTGCACAGAAGCTACAGTGTGAATGACAGATGGCCTTGGCCACTTTGACAGTGATAAGACAACCGACCTCCACATCCACCACGTGAGACCCAATGCATGCCTGGTGAGAAACCCACAACCATATGGGGAAAAGTAGAGCAATCTGCAGTTAGCACTAGACCTTTTCTTAATTTATGCATATACCACTCACACATGCGCATAAGTGGGTAGAAAGCGTGGCTGTTAAGTGAGCTAGGATTTGTATCCACCTTTACTGAGGAAAGTGACGATAGACCTTGTGTCTGGTCGGCTGTCTGATAATACCAAAGCCAAAACTGGTTTTGTACCCCTAATTCACGCCATCTTGATTTTCTCCAGCACTAAGAGCGGTAGGTACTGTAAAGGCATCAAAACTGTGACTACAGTCTAAGACTAAGACAGGCTCTTAAGCAGATTAGAATAACTTTTGACAGTCTCCTTATAATTTGCGTTTCTTCAGCTTCTTCAGATCCGCCTTGCGCCGATCAGGTAAGGAACAGCCTGCAAAAGCCTCTTTGCATAATGTGTTACCACTTCTATTTTCTCAAGGTAGATCAAAGATGGTCTTTCTTTAATTTTGGCTTAAGCTTACCAAAATATGAGTGAGACTGGGCTTTCAGAAGGGATCTACACAATGAATAGAAGTGTGTTGGTTAAAAGGAAAATGCAAAACAGTATGCTGCAGAGTAATTGTTTTATCTCTGTTATATTGTTTTAAACAATATTGAAAGTCGTCATAATTAGTGTTTGAAATTAAATAAATTGCACAGCCTCATTTCTTTTAATCAGTCATATTGTCTCTTGTGCTGTATCTGCTTTGTGAGTTCATTTGCACATCGCAATGACATGTTTTGTTCCCAAAACTGATTTGAGATTTTTGGTTGGTGTAGGTATGTCTGGACGTATATTGGTTTCCATTTTGACGGCATCCCAATCATGCCAGACACAATTGCAAAAAAATGATGAAACTTCTGAGTTTGAAGATGGCTGCAATCTGCTCATCAACGGCCACGAAATAGATCCTCTGAACAAGCAGTTCAAAGACACAGGAGTAACTACGAAGCATTCAAGTGCCGAGGGATCCAGCTGATAAATTAAACCCATAGGGAAAAGCAACAAGCTTTCATCTTTTTTAAGTGCCTTAACTGCACAGCTGTTTAGATTTAATAGCTGTTGTTTCTCTCTGCTGATTTACGGCTGCCTGGGTAGGCGTGTCAGTTTCCTAGCATTCTGGCGTCTGCACGGTTGGAAGATGTCCCTTACATCTACAAGCATCGATAGAAAATGTGACACTTCCCACATATAAAGACGCTAACTGACTCTGCTCATTTCCTAGAGACGGCAACCTACTTCAATGAAGAACAACAACAGACCTTTGAATTGCTTCGGGAAAATTTGCATGTGGGTGGCTATTCACGAGGCCGGGGTTGGGCTAGAGAGATGTGCATGGAATTACAACCACTTCTCACTAAGGACGATTTCTTGCATCTGAGAAGCAAGTTGAACAGTCCCTGAGCCAACAGTGTCCCATAGTTTCCAAACAAGCATTCATTGTGCACTGCTCCATTCATCTCTTATGTCGCTACTTCTCAGCCAACGAGGCTTCCATGGAGAGAGTGGTATCAGATACATAGCAATCTCAAATGGAGGATATCAAATGATAGATTCATGAGGATGGGCAAACACAAGCTACACGCATGTCTTTGTGTTCGCAAGTGTGCCAGTTTTTGTGCGACTGCCCATATGCTCATGAATGTGAGCTGAGAAGCTAAGTGAAAGGAAGAAAGAAACCACAAAAGCAAAGCAAAAATAGATGGTGGAATACAATGACAGAAGGAGCGGGCACAATAACCACAGGGAAAGAGAGAGAGTGAAGGAGAAGGAAGAGGTAAGAAAACAAAAGGATGGGGTAAAATATGCTTCTATCCTCAAAGCTAGCCTTTCAGACTTATTTAGATTTAACCAAAAGAGCAATGAATGCAAAAAATAAGGGGGGAAAAAATAATGTGATGACTTAGTAGCATGTATGCAATCCAGACTATTTAAAACCTGTGGCTGTACCTTCTATCTGCATTAGCACACATCATGAAATGAGAGATGAATAGCTGTGGGTGAAATAAGATGCACCTGAAGCCATGTTTTACAGAACATTTCATCATCAGCTTAAACATTTTCTGTGTATCATTACACTTTCAATGTGCTGCATTGCACAACTCTGGGGGTTTTCTGAGCATAACAAGAGGGCAAATTTAATTTTTAAAAAACACAAAGGTACTGTATAATAAATAGAAAGCCTTGTGATTTTAACCAATAACAATGAAATCATTAATTGTTAAGCACACAAAATGGTAACCTCCACTCAGATGCAAGAAAATCAGGTCTTTACACAGACACACTGAAATGTGATGGAAGGTCTTAAGTAAAATCAAAGCTTTGAATTCAAGCAATTTCTCCAGACAATTCTAATAAAGCTACAGCATGTATGTAATGGTGCTAAGTCCTCCAATAAGCGTAGCAGATATTAAAGACTCCACCTTATTCATCAAGAACTTTACAAAGATTTCTTATGCTCAATAATGGGGATTTGATTGAAATTTCTATTTTATTTGGATAAACCCCTTGAGATGGAGAAACGCAGCCCCAAAAAGTTAAGGAACTTATTGCAGCCTTTTTTTTTCAAACTGTGTTATTTTATCTGATAATAAAATCTCATTCTGAATTTGCAAATGCTGAGACATCGATCAACAGTTGTTAAGCCCTGAAAACAATAGCTGTAACTCTTCCATAACCAATGACTTATCTGGTTGTTAAAATAACATTAATCATTATTGCAAATATATTAAGACATTAAGACTTCTTTCTTATTAATTTATTTGGTTCTGGGCACGAATGCACTCACAATACCGTTTTGCCAGGGATACTCTGTTACAGCTACTAATGCTAAAAATCACTCTTATGTGTTAACCAAGGAGCTTCTAGCAGCTGAGGCTGCTATTTATCATTTTGGCACACTAACATAAACTTTTATATGTTTAAGGTAAACCAATCAGATTAGTTTTCCCCCAAATTTTCAATTACATAAGTACGGTTAAAAATCTTTCCAGTGGAGGCCATTAGACAACAATTTTAAATCTTCATTATCATTCAACTGCCTTTCCAATCTAATTAACATAAAATAACCAAAATACTGACTTAAGATGGGCTCCAATTTAGTTTAAATTTACTGAGCTATACAGATTTCTGCTTTGGTACCCTCAAAGTGCCACCTGTTGTCTCACGGATATTTGCTAAATGTGAGGGTAAAACTCCCTCTCTGTGCTGGAAACTTGTTGGAGACTAGTAAATATCAGTCTCCTGTGATAACTATTCAAATTTGAAAGCATTTATTAACAAACTAAGCTTTACTAAGTATGCTTTGACGCGTGAGGGCTGTGGTCTTTTATAGAATACAGCACAAACAGATGCTTCCTGATGTTCACACAAGGGAGCTGCTCGCTTTGGCAGCTTTCAGCTGTTTGGCAGCTCTTTGGCAAGTGATGTAATTGACTCTGGAGCAGCAGATTATTTAGCAGGAGGAGTCTGAGGACTGTCTACGGTCATATAAAGCCAGCTGCACTGAAACTATTTTGCCCAAAGATTAGAAAGAAAATGTCACTTGATCATTGTTTGTGGCTGGAATCAATGCAGCTGATGCATCCAAATGATAAATAAGAGGATTAGTGTGCATTTTAATGGAATTGCTGTCCAAACATATAACTCATACATGAAATGGGGAGAAATTTAGGTTTCTGTTCTCAAATTTTGAGCTTTTCATTGCCATAGATGACAATGGTAAACCCACATTCAGGAGACTAAAGTGAGATTTAATGAAAATTAAACGCATGAGAGACGCATCTAAAGACTTTTTTGACAGTCATAGTCACTATTTATAATTAAACTCACATCTTACCCCACCCACATCTGATTTTCTTTGGGTTTTTTTTTGCAGGAAACTTATTGCTTAAGAATAACAATCATGAAGCCTTCTTCTTTTACACATTTCAAAATATGCAAAACTCACAGCTTCACTGCTTTATACCCCCCCCCCCCCATCTCCCTCAAGCTTTTCCCTCACTTAGCCTTCTCCATCTGCTTTCTCTCTCTTCTCACAGCTCCCACTCTTCATTCTCCTGCTTTGTTATGCTCTCCGCATTCAAGTCCTTCATTCGCCATCCTCTTTAACTTTGTTGTTTTTCAAAGAGATTTTCCTCTTTTTCTTCCATTTCTATTCCATTTCCACTTGTCCTCTGATACCTTGTTCTCTTCCTTGTATCCATCTTATGTCCCCCTCTTAGCCTGCTTCATTTTCCCCTCTCTCACCCCCCTTTCACCCTGCAGTGTGAAAGCTGTACCTGCGAGATGCTGCTAAATAGGATGTGTGGCCTTGCTGTATCTGATTCCTCTAGACAGGAGGTGAAAGCTAACCTTTCTCCCTGCTCATCACCTTACCAGCCACTGTTATTTGTTTTTATAAAATAAATATACTGTCCCTGGTCACAGCGCACATTACGGAGCTTTTCAACTTGAGCAAAATGGTACTTCAACCACTTTGTAAGAAAAGAGGAAAAAAGAAAAAAAGCCCTTCTCTGGAGGTAAGATTCATATCGGATTAAGGCGCAATTGAAAGATAAAGATGAGAGGGGTGAAGAAACTGAGAATATCCCCTGATATCAGGCTGTGCTAATGAATACATTAATACTACGCTCCTGGAGTATCCATTTTTCATGTGGCTATAAAAGGAAAATGTATATAATCTCAGAAAATGAGCTGTAATAAAGCATATCAGTGGAAAGGTTTCCCTTACCAGGTACAGGTAAAAGTTGATTACCACAGTGAAACATTATTCGGACTGCCAGAAGGATCCGAGCTTCTGATATACTCATATGGAATTCCACATGTAACCTCACACGATTCTACACACTCATAAACCACCTCTAACCCGTACAGGGAACTTACGTGTTCTGAAGCGGTGGTGTGGGCGTGTGGATGGGCCCTTTCCCGGGCGCCCATGATTCCAGCGTGACGTGGGCTTCATCGGAGCTGACGGCTGTGAGGTGGTCTGCTGGACCTTAACAGTGTTCTTCACAATTACCGTAGTTGTGGTGGGTGCTGTGGTGGTGACAGTGGGAGACGTCTGTCCTGGCTTTGAGTTGGCAGCTCCGTTCCGCCCATTACCGGCGCTGCCTGCTTTTCTGACAGTACTGCGAGGGGTGACCTCCTTACCACTGGGAGGTGGGGTTAGTCGGGTGGCTCGAGTAGCAGAGGTGGTGACCGCAGTCCCACTAGTGCGGGTGCCGACACGGTTATGCAAATGTGGGGCACGGTTTCCGTCTCCACTGGCAGCGCTGCCGTTTGCCGAGTGGTTTGCCGGTGGCCCTGATCGAGTTCTTGGCGCTGGAGCGGTACCGTCAGCGGCTAGTGGTGTGGTAGTCGACACCATGGCTGTAGATGCGGCTAAAGTTGTGGTGGCGGTGGAAATGTCAGGTCCTTTGGGCATGGCACTGGGTTTTGAGAGAAATATAGGGTCTTGCCCAATGCTACCTTTAGGGTCCACCAGATCAGTGGGAACATAGTCTTGGACAGAGCCCACCACAATCCATTTCAGCAGCATGAGACTGAGCCCCAGTCCCACAAAGCCCATGACCAGGGGCACAGCACAAAGCCAGGTCTGCTGGCGAGGCCACACAGCACAGGGGCCACAGCGGAGAGGGCCCGGGGCTCGAGGAGATGCTTGTTCAGCCCCTGGCTCCTCCAGAGTCATGGCCGCTAGAGTGCTTGCACCAGAACGCTCACTCATCCTGCTGGAGGTATTAGTCTCTTTAGGGGCTTGGGAGGTCAAACAGGTGGCCAGCTGATACTGGGACATATGCAAGGAAGGAGGTGAGGTGCAGAAGAAAAGCTGTGCATCTTAAATATAAACACTCAGAGCCTCGCCTATATACCTTCATGCACAAGTGTAAAATATGAACTCACAAGCACCCACAAGCAGAGCAGACACAACACACTCACTGTCACGTACTAATTAAAAGCTGGCACAGCACTCACATGCATTCACGAGCAACATAACCTACACTCCCTCTGGCGGACAACAAACCAAACGCACACGCACACTCATCCGCGCGCACACACACAAATGCAGGAGAGCATTCACACTTCCACACAGAAGCCCACAGGTTAGGAACAGGTGAGTTTGGGTGGTGGGGGTGGGGGCTTGGAGGGGCGTCTCACTGTAGCTGGACGCTAATGAAGCGATGATAAATCCCAGGGTGCCTCACTCTCGTGGTGAAAAGGCGTCGCAAAAAGAATGAAGGAGGGTATCGATCCGTTGCGTGGCGAGCTTCAGACTGGAGCTGTAAATCCATGTGCGTGTGAGCGCGCTCAGACCATCAACCCAGGCTACGACGGCTCTCTGCTCCCCTCTCACTGGGTTGATTATCAGCCGCATGAGGTCCTTAAAATACAAACCAAAGATTGTTCCTCTGTGTCAGACTCAGGTTTCATACGAGTTCATTCTACCTCATAAGACGGGATTGCTTTTTTTTCCTCCCACTTGTCTCTGCAGACTGCTTCAAGTTTGCCTTAAAAAAAAAAAAAACCCTCAGAAACGGCCACCCGTTGGCCACCCTCAGCTGGCGGTAATCCAAGCCGGAGAAAGCCACGGAACTGAAACGGACAGGGCAGAAGGGATCTGATGGGATCTGCCAATGAGATTTGGGTGATGTTGTTGTTGGCGGTGCCCTGGGAAGCGGGCTAAATCCAACTGATCCAGGTCCAATCCCTGCGCTGACCACCCCACTCTGATTTCCCGTAATGACAGCGGTGTGACACCACAGCTGTCTCTCTGCAGTCAGTTACTCTGATGGCAGATCTTGCGTTCCTGGTGAAGGGGAGGAAGAAAAAAAAAAGAAGCCCTACGATTCGTTTACCTTCACTGCATTCCCACAGTGGTGCAGGCAGCAGAAGAGACGGAGAGAAGCGAGGTTGGGGTAAGAGAGAGGGAGGGGGCTGCTGCTCTGGAAAAAAAAAGATGATGCGGCGGCTGTTGTTGGAGGCTGCAGACTGGGGAGAGACGGAGAGTCGGGAAGAGGAGGGAGGGAGGGGAGGCTCTCTCAGTCCGCGGAAAGTGATGAGGGTTCCAGGGCTCCTATCCCATCAGGCGCTCTCCGGTTCATCTCCGTCCTCAATACTCCAAAGTGACTGCCTTCTGTCTCCCCTAAACTCCGCGGATGTAGGTGTGTGCTGACTCACTCACCAGCCCCAAAAAGAGAGAGAGAGAGAGAGGGGGGAGAAATATCCCGGTAGGCTGAAACAGGAAGGTGCAGGGAAAACAAGAGAAAGAGCAGAGATGCGTGTTGGCTAAGCTCTGCAGCAGATGCAGATAGGAGGCAGAGGAAGGAGGAGGCGGCAGCAACAGCAGCAGCGGCACGCCTCACACACACGCACACACACACACAGGAGAGGAGAGGAGAGGCGCTACCATAGACACACCCCAGGGAGCGGTGAGACCGAGGGAGGGAGAGAAAGGATGGGAGGAGGAGGAGGAGAAGCAGCACCACCCGATGTCTCTCACCAGCGACACACAAGAGCAAACAAACCAAACACCGCGGCTCATAATTTATTGGCGAGTTCGAGCACTTCTTCAAGTTGATACTTCCGTGGGCTGTAGATGGATCCCTGATTTTACAGTTCACGCGGGACTACGGCTTTAGGCTCAAAGCCAGACGGGTTTTATGAGCAGGGCAAAATGTGACTGAACAAATAAACCCCGCGAAATGTGGCAGCGATGCCTGATAGTGGCTGTTATAGAAGAAGGGAATAGGTGGGTTACAGTAAAATCAACATAAGCCATGTGGAATGGGCAGTTTAAGGCGGGATGGTGGTGTTTTGGTATTTGCATTTCTGGACCAGTAATAGTTGCCAGACTTGGTCAGGCTCTGGATTGTTTTTGTGTGTGTGCCTTTAGAATTGGCCTTTTTAACCCCATTAGGACCACACACGTGCTGACCTGAATTTGTGAACAGACCAGTTCAGAGGCATCATGACTTCTTTCTTCAGACCCATTAAGCCAGTCATTTTGGGTCTGTGGGAAGATTTTGTTCAGATTTTTCCATACTCAGAAATGGCAGTTTTTAGATAGGCCTACAAGGTCAGTCTGTTATAGGTTCAGAAGTAAGATACGTTTCTTTGAAACCGTATATAAGTCAGGTTGTGGCCTTGTTCAGGAGTAGTATGTACGTCTTTATAATATTTTTCATTATTAAGAAAAATATGCATATGGTGGAGTCAGAAGTTGAAGAATAGGCCAATTGCCTCTTTGGAAAATGTAACCTTATCTCAAACCATGAATGGTCTACTGCTGGATGCAGAATATGCATTTGGAGATCGACAAATGAAATAAAAAAAACTAGTGGAGGATGGCAGGGCTCCTACACAAGTATGGAAAGTATGGAAAATAATGGAATTTGAATTAATACATTCCAGGTATGGAGGTGTATGTGAAAAACCTATTGCATGGAAATATATTAATGTTTTTGGAAGAATTTTAAATCCTACGTTGTTCAGTCAATTCATTCATTTAGTTCTATATTTAGTGATACTCACATTTATAACACATATCACTGTGTACACCTGTCCAACTGCTTGTTAAGACAAAAAAACAGTTGTGTACTGTAGATA
>JBBDHI010000023.1:10441417-10454975 GCA_037177115.1 Craterocephalus stercusmuscarum | reverse complement strand
CCCTTAGTCCGGTTCCCTGCCAAAGCAGGGAACGCGCAAACCCCTCCACCACGGTAAGGTGGCGGCCCAGGGAGGGGTGTTCAGTAGTAGTGTTATCAAAACATGCAAACCTGTTCAGATAGTCCTTTTTAGAATAGAGTTTGAAATTAGATATTTGAAATAGCATACACTGGGCACTTAGTGATTTAAATAATCATTGTAATTAAATTCATTGCAAGATACTAATATTTTCATCATACTAATATCTTTCTTATTACATCTGAAGAAAACATACATTTTTTAATTAATAGTAAATGCCTACCATCATAATTTATTACTTTACTTTTGCGATTTACTTTACTTTGATTTTGCGAGGACTTAGAGGAAGTGCCACTTTCAAATCTTGCTAGCTCTCCATCATTAACAACTCCAGCTTTAAATGAACTTCATAAGAAACAGATTTGATTAAATGCCTCAATAAAAATATAGGTCTTGAGCCTAGCTTTAAAACCTGTTTCAGCCACCCTCAGGTCCTCTGGCAGACTGTTGCATAAATGGAAAAAATCAATCAGGTGCAATCAGGTTTTAGGCTAAAAGTACAGAGGCAGCACTTTTAAAATGTTTAAATGACATCAGGCACAATGTAGACAACACCTGACAGTCTTGGTTTTACAGGATCAAAGTGCTGCCTTGACACAGTTGACAAATCATATCTTACAGACTTCCAAACCTGGTCGGCTTCTCTGGTGCTGTTTTTAATCGGTTCAAGTCTTATCTCTCAGATCGTTGTTACATTGTGAGTTTGGATATGTGTTCCTCTGGAAGGCATGAAATTAGGTACAGGGTACATCAAGGCTCAATCCTGGGCCCAGTTCTTTTATATCTATACATGCTCCCACTTGGGGATGTCATCAGGAGACACCCAACCACTTGATGCCCTTTTTAACTGTATTTTAAATATCAAGTCATGGATGGCAGATAACTTCCATCAGCTCAGCCAGGATAAATCTGAAGTTTTATTTATCTGTCATTCAGCCACTATGGTCCCCAGCTATGCAACAGTCTTCCAGAGATCATCAAGGCGGCAGAGGCTGTATATATTTTTAAGAGGACACTCAAGACCCACCTTTTTAATATGGCTTTTGACGTATTTTAATATTCCACTAATCTTAACCACTTTGTGTTGCATGTAATGTATGAAATGTGTTGTATAAATAAAGTTCGACTTGGTTTTATTTGATTTGAAATACAGAGGGTACAGCACAAGCTTCTATTTTCATAGCTTTAATTTTTATTTTTTATTTTAAATTTCTGTGATTAAAATTTTCCATCAAATCGAATAACTTTTTTTAGACGATCATAAAACTAATTTAAAAAATGGAGAATGGAGGCTCTGTAAGGAAACCCACGCCGGGCTCTAAAACCTGATACAGATCACTCGGGAATATGAGAAAAAAAAACACTAATCATGTTCTTAGCACTTGACATAAATACATCGACAACCAGCAGTCCACCTGTTCATGCTGTATCCGACTCGTTGATTATATGCTTGTGATGTTCTCTCAAATGTAAGTTGCTTTGGATAAAAGCCAGTAGTAGTAGTAGTAGTAGAAAGAGACCTCAAATTATATTTTATTACAACTTCTGTCAGCGTAGATCCCAGAATGTTTTTAAACATGCTTCTTAATATAATAATCAATACATTAAGGAGGTTTACAGAAAAAAATAACTTTCCCTTTCCCAGATTGCTATGCAAATTAATAAAAGTAAAAACAAAATTTATTAGTTTAGTAGAACCTAATGTTAAGAAAGCACTATATGATATTCACATAAACACACCACAGAGGATAAAAGCAACAACAAAACAAAAATGGCCCAGTCAATAGTGAGTGCAACCCCCTTTTCTCTGTATCAATACCAGTAATGGTCCTCCAATTGATGTAAGCAGACATCGCCTACTGTAGTCTTTCATTCCTTGTCTTGCACATACGTATGCACCTCTGCCATCTATCTTGAATGTGGGAGGGAAAGAATGGACATTTTTGTCAATCCCACAACCACAGGAACAGCTCAATCTTTGTTACGTCTAAACAGAAGGTTAGACGCAGAAGGTGTAGGAATCAAATCTGTTTCACATGCAGAAATTTTTACTTTATTGTTCTTGACAGATTAACAAGAACAAAGAGGAGACATGCTGTTCTTCAGATGAGCCCATGTTACAGTTTGCTGTGTGAGCCCTGTCAGCCTTTGAAAATGAGCAGTAAGATTTAAAAAATAAGAAATAAAAGAGGGAGCTTTTACATGGAAGCAGGTGCAGGGGTGGTGTATGACAAATGACAGGTTTTAAATTTTTTATTTTGGCATTTTAGAAAAGAATTTTAGCTTTTCTGCAAATGGGGTAAACATCAGCCATTCCCCCTCCTCTCCATGTTATTTCCACCAATGTTAATAACTCATGGACATGTAAATACGGCCCAGACTTCTCACTGCTTCTTTTAAAGATGTACAAGCTAAGATTAAGACACTTATAAGTCTGATGTGGGCAAAAGCCCAGGCCATAACCTGTATATATGTCCACAAGCAAAAGCATAAATCAATGAACAAATCAATCAAAATAACTCTCTCTCTCTCTATGTCTGAGTTCCATTAGTGCCAACCAGCTTTCAAAAACTATAGCTCATTTTTACATCAAATTAGAGGAGTGGGTGCCCCTCTATTTTCTGTCAGCTGTTGAGTCTCATAATATACTGAGATGGGGGATAGATTTACTTCCAGATCTCAGCCCACAAATGCAATTAAAGTCAATCATTGCACAACAAGCATCCCAAAGCCAATTCACCTGGGTGAATCGGTTCGAGTGAAGTAGTCTTGACTGGGCTGACTATAAGGGATGAGAATGTGTGGACTTTTCAGTCAAGTGCCATATGAACACAAATGAAGCCATTATGCTCCTTTTAGGAAAAAAAAGATGAAGGTATAGTAAAGCAAAGCAGAAAAATTATGTACATTTTATTAAAAGTAGCAAATTATTGGTCTTTTTTGCAGTTTCAGGATGCACATTTCTGTAATGGTATCATTTTTAAATATTTACCTTGGAAAAACAAAAGAAAATGAAAATAAAAAAAATCATTTGTGCACCTTATTTATTTCTATTAACCTTTAATTAACAGGCAAGAGTCCTCAGAAGTTATGTTTAGTTTCCTCATCGACCTTTATCCCTGCATTTAAAAACAATATAAACAAACATAACATTTAAAGCCAGTAATACTTCCAAAATATTCAGAAAGGGTCAAAGAAATAAATGTTTTTCCAGTTTAAATGTTGAATTTATTATCATTTTATTTTCATTGAGTCATTTCTTTATTTTTGCATCTATGAATGTCTTTGGGACTTTTGATCCCGCACAGATAATTTGCATGAAGAGGTGCTCCTTTGTGATTCTATTTGAAAACTTCTGTTTACATCAGTGTTGCTGCAGGAGTTTAAAAAGAAAGAGTCCTTGGATGAGCATTTTTGATGAAACCTCTGCTCTCTCTGTAGAGATCAATGAAACATCACCCATTTACTGTCACGCAACCTGAAATGGAACAAAGACATTTTTACTGCCATCAGTAATTGGCAGGGAGCAAGAATTGCATGTCTGTCATGTGGAAACTTCTAAGCAGCTGTCCTCATAAATCAATAATCTGTTTTCACATATTCTCTTTTGCACTCTATTATTGTGCAATCCATCCATCATGTCACAAAAAAAGCTTTTTTGATCTAGGTACACTGTACTTATCTGTTGCTTTTAGTATTCCGTCAAGCTATAAAACATAAACAATGAAATGATTTTTAAAATGTGAGTTTATCCCTGTGGTCAGAGTGAATTATCATTAAACCTACTCGTTTAATAATTTTCATAGGGAATTATACGACTATTAAAGGAGCTATACCTTATATTATTTGAATCTTTCTACATGGTATATTATGTGGTAAAAGGGGTTAGTATAAATCAATAACTCATTGAATGTGCATATGTACGAGTCCAGGCCATTTTAGTTAGCGAAAGCGGCTAATTTTTAGCTTTGGTGTGACGCTCTTTCTGCCAATGGGGTTAACTTCGGTAACTTCTGGATTCCCATCAGCCAGTAAGAGTGTTCCCCCAGGGAATCCGGAAGTTACGGAAGCTATCCCCATTGGCGGCGAAGCAAAAAATTGGCCGCTATCGCTAACTAAAATGTACTGGACTCCTGTACATATGCGCAATCAATGAGTCATTCATTTTTATGGTCCGACCTTCTCCTTTTTACCACATAATATACCATGTAGAAACCATTTTTCTTAGAATGATTAAAATAATATCAGATATACAGTAGCTCCTTTAATTCATCCAAAAATGCAATATCTTGTTACGAGATTCGGCATTTGCACACAAGACACTAAATTGTCACCTTCACTAAAAAAAAAAGGAGAAAGGAATCAGTGTGAGACATACAGCGGAACGAAAGGGCAAGCAAAAATCAAGCCTTAAAACTACCTGGCACGTCATTTTATATTAACTCCAGACATGTTGGTTCACTTTTAGCTGTCCAACAAGTTCAAATGAATCCCACTGATAGTAATTTTCTCAAACACACTGAGCCATGCGAGTGTGCATACTTCCCATATCTGTTTGCACCAAAACACATTCATCTAGCTTCTGCAAATGGAGAACCCTTCTGTAGGACAGTAGTGGCTTTCCTCCAAGAGTACCTGCAGCTAATAGGTGTGCTGTCAAGAATAAGAGAGGATTATCCAGCACTTTGGCAGGCTGCCTCTCTGTTCCCCACATCCTCATTTAAATGCACATCAATGACATTGAAAAGGGAGAACAAACACTCTTAGAGGTGTTAGCACACCGAAGGACAAAACCTCTTGATATAAGCCTGAACTCCAAAGACAAATGGAGTGTGTCTGCTGTTAGTTTTAGCCTGAGCTGCAGCATGTACATGAAAGTAAAATAGCATGATTTATGGTTGACAACTTGTTCACAGCACAAGCCATTTCATAACATTTATTTTTATAATGCAACTAATTTACTTAGATTTTGTTGTCTTTCATCCTGCCAGCATATGTGCTGAAAAATCAGATAGTTTGCATATGCAAAATCTACGAGGATTAATTGCAAACCACCTGCAAAATAGGGAGATTAATGTGCTTGCAGCCTCTTTTTAGAGATGATACATGCAAACAACTATAAATATGTTATGTGAGATTCAAAGTCCAAATCTAAAGATCAATGTGACCCTTTGCCTTTTAACAAATCTGCTTTATTCCACTTTCATTTGGAAATATGTTTTAATCTTTTAATAGACAGCATATTGTGGGCTATGTAGAATACAACAGTTTAGATTAATCTCTTTAAACTGGAAGTTTATGACATCATATATTCATACTGTAGACATTTAAAGTGGAAGTTATATTCAAATTGCGCTACTGAATATGTTAAAAGTCATTATCTTGCACTAACATAAAATACATCAAGGCTGAGTTTTGAGATTTGATCAGTTTCAAAGGGAGCAATTATCTTTAGTTGGCAAGGCAATTAGAGATTGAAAGTTTAAGCGTCAGAAGCAGCAAACCTCAGGCAGGCAGGCAGACAGATATGTGCAGGAAGAACATAAAGAGCAGCACCACAGTGTGAGGAAGGAAAAGACTTCAATGCACAAAAGATTTTAAGTTTGGATTTTTTTTTCTTTTTAATTTTCTGGCATGTTGTCCATTTTTAAAATACATCGACAGTTACCGATATGCAGTTTGTCATCTTTTTCATGGTATAGTGGGACCCAAATTCCTGTGTAATGACACTACTGAGGGATTATTCTACAAACAGAAACTAAAAAACATCAGCAGGCTTTCCATCCTTGGGAAGATGCATCACAATGATAACATTTGCAACAGAAAGCAGGAAAAATGCCCCCAAACAGTCTGCAAAGATGCACAATTTATAAAGAGCCGACATCAGAAGAACTGTTTTCAGTCAACAAAAAAACAGGAAACGCGCCGTTACACAGGAATGTGTTAAATATCAAAACAAATTATTAACAGAAATGCTCTTTCTCAGGTGTAGCAAAAAGACAATTTATTATTTATATATAATAGTATCAGGTGACAAGGCTAAAAACAACCAATACTTTTTGAAAGTGTCATAAAAACTTGAATCAAAAAAAAAAAAAAAAACCTGGAAAAAAAGACAGAGTCTGCAAGAGTGACAAAGACTCACATTTGTTCAACAAGACACTATACAGGTTTAAAAATTCGTCAGCTCCACGTTTCCTCTGTAAGTAACTATAAGACTTCACAGAAAGCCAAGGCATTATAAAAACGTAACAACTCCTTGAAAGATAGATAGGTCATATCTTCAGAGGCCTGTTTGAAGAAGAGGGAAAAATAAAGTAAACAAACAAACAAAAAACACCTAGTAAACATCCAGACGGGCATGATGTCCCCGGTCTCATTTTAAGAAGAAGACTCCTCAATTGCATCCATCCACTGCATCGATCCAAGGGCGAGTTCATAAACATCAACATGTCCAAGTTTAACAGCAAAACTTCAGTGTTCTTCTGCGTGACTCAACAGTGACTAAACTGGAAAAACAAAAGAAAACAACAAAAAAAAAAAAAACATAACTTCCAGTTAACTTAATTAATGCATTAATGCATCTAACATCTCCCATGTTTTGGAGTTCCCCATGCTGTAGTTTGATGATGGATTATTTGTTCGTGCCTCCTCCCAGTTCGCAGACCTCAGCCACACTGTTGCTGGTAGTGATCGCAGTCTCTGTAGCTTTAGCACACGTAATCCACAGAATATACAGACTTTAGCTTTAGCTGGCTGGATGATTGATATGTACAGGAGATGCTGAGACAAATCATTGATGGCGGCGACTACCAGAGTACCGTGACAAAAAGAAATACTCAGGTTGTCATCATCTGCCACGTGCTCATGAGTTGCTAATGCTAGTCCTGGTCTAGCAAATATTTCACCCCCACAAAAAGGCAGGGTGAAATCAGTCCATACAGCGAAGTCACAAAAATTAAATGCCGTAGCACCATTGAATACCACGTATTGGCAAGCAAAAGAAGGTCGAAAACTGTTTAGGCAGCATGTACTGGACACCTATCAGACATGTTCAGTCGTCTGATGTATTTCCAACATGATATGAGGGAAATCATTTAACAGATGCCTTTTTTTTCTTCCCTCATGCAGAGCAAATAGATGGTGTCCTAAAGTATTTATGATATAGTCCTCAACAGCTTGACATGATCCGTATTAATCCGCCTGATGTCACCGATATGACGGATGTCCATTTGATGCAGACATTTAGCTTCGCCGCGAGGCCTCAGCTGTTCAAGCCTACATGTTAAAGGATTTCTGAAAAGAGCAAAATGGCATGTAAAGGTAACATGAGTTGTGCTTTTGGAACTTGAAAACATCAGTGGTAGCAGCTGAGTGAAATGTTCCAAGTGTAGCCATGAAATGTCTCGGGAAGCGGTTTCCAACTGGGACCAGTGACATGTAATGATATGACTTCAGGTGGTGTCAGAAGGGAAGCAGTTGACTGGGAGGTGGAGAGTCAGATGCAGGTCCCTTGGTGAGCTGGGGGAAGGACTTTTCTGTTCTTTAAAGCCAGAGACTTGTCCTTAAAATCGGAGGGTTTCTGCTGTGAAATGTCTGTCAGCGCACTGGCAACAATCAGGCCTGCAGACGGAGAAAAGGTGAGAGAAGTAAGAGAGCTGTTAGGAAAATAAAAACAATAATGTGCCGTGTCTTTTGTTCAAGTGAGGGAAACCCCATGGATTTTATTACAGACTAATGAAAACAACATTTACAATATTAACGTAAGCACAAAGAGAGCTAAATGGTCACAGTTTAACAGTAATGTAGATGTAGTAATGTTTTGACATGAGATGGGCTGTATACCCTCACTAGCCTATTAGCTGCAGTTGTTCAGTTGCTTGTTAACACAAACAGCTAATCGCGTGGCAGCAAGTCAAAGGCATGGAGACATGAACAAAATGACCTGCTGAGCTGGATGAGTCCATGGAAGATTTGAATGGCTTTGAATGTGTGATGGTTGTTGGTACCAGACACAATGATCTGTGTACGTCATTAACTGCTGATCTCCTGGAATGGTCCAAGAAAAAGGAGAAAACATCCAGGGAATGGAAGTTGTCTGGACTTCACTGATCTCAAAAGGCCAAAGATTTGGGTTCGGGCAACGTTTTGCTGAGGGATTATTCCCAGAGGAGACTTTTTTCTGGGGGCATTGTTCAAAACAAGCCACGCAACATCTCTCCACATTAGGAAGGTAAGCTGTTGCATCGGGGATAAACTACTGTTCCTGCCACTCTGAGAATTTGTCTGCCTGTAAATCTGCTCAAGCCTGTGAAAAGTGCAGTCAATTTGAAACAGATATCAGGGGGAAGAGATGCTGAGGAGGCGACAGCTGCCAAGCCTGACACCGTGCTTGATGTAGCTACTGACAACCAAAACAGAGGCGCGCCAAACTAATGCTAATGTGTGCGAATTTTGACAACCGACAATGAAGCATTTTGGTGCTTTAGAGAGTCACTATGTATGCAAATGTATACGCATTTTAGCGCTGACTGCAAAATAATTGCATTTTCTGCTCCCGAAACTCTAAATAAATGTGTGCAAATTCTGATGATGTGGTACATCATTTTCTCTTTCGACCCAGTTGAATTCAGCAGGGCAGGGTCAACAATACCCTTACAGAAAGTACAGAAAATAGTCTCCCTCTCTCATAATATCCACATTGAGGATTAGATGATAAAAAGTATTCCAAAGACCGTTTGAAAAAGTGTTTTTTTGTTGTTGTTTTTTATTTTTTTTTGGTCTTAATTAAAATCTTAATTTGCCTTACGGTGCATTGAGATCAAACGTGATTTCGGCGTCAAAGACGCATGTAACGCCTGAAGTAGAACGCTGTGTCACTTAAAAGTCAGACGCCGGATTTTCAGCATCAAAACGGCCATAACGCGTGTCAAGGGCAGACAGTGTGTTGGCAGGATTTTCCTTCGGTTTGTTTACACAGAGGCGGATGCAACAGATAGGCACGGCTTCATGTGATAAATCAGACAGAAAATCAGAGAGGCACAGCATTGTGTAATAATTCAGAGCTGAGCCGGGCATCTCTTCCCCCATGTCTGAGTTCACCAGATAATTCAGAGGTGTTCTGGAGATGCGCTGATGAGGGTCACTTCCAGCTCTATTCCTGTCTCACCCCGACCCAGACTGAGACCTGCTGACCCGCATCGGTGCTGCGCCACCTTCCAGGACACCAGCCACACCAGGGGAGCCCACACAGCCGATACATTCCTCCACTGTTTACTCGAGACGCGGGGGTTTCCACTGCCTGGCCCATGCTGCCACGTTAGCGCTGGGGCACTCTGATTATTAGGTTAACGCTCCACGTCAAGCTGCAAAAGTTACACATTTCCAACTCCGGAGTCGTACGACATTACGTGCGTCTAACGCTTAAAATGTCAAAGTTGCAGAAATTTCAATGTCCTCTGGAAGCGCATCGGCCATAGCTTTCGAATGTAAACCTGACGCCCTTGTTGCCGAAGTCGCGTTTGATCTGAACACACTGTTAGGATGCAGGTTTTGTGCTAAAGTCTCATGGTTTTCACTGCACATCATTACTCTTTTAAATAGTCATAGAAGATGCAGTACATTTAATTTGGTTTCTAAATGTTGTGTGTTTAGGCTGCAAAGCCCTAAAAATCCCCAAAGGGACAACTAAATAGATTGTACTGTATCATAATGAGGATAAGATGTTAGTAGGGTTGGAAATCTCTGCCTAACACTGGTATGCTGTGAAATATCAGCTTGGGTTGTTACTTTTTTTTTTTGGTCTTTTTTTTTATTATTATTTCTCATTTTTATTATTTATTATATTTCCTCAATTCTGATTTCGCACATCAGAACTGATGTAGACTAACCACAGAAAGAAAAGCTAATCCAGGTGGTGTCGGTGTGTGTCGTTACCTGACTGTCCGGGTGGAGGTAAGCCCGAGGGTCCGGACGACAGGCGTACAAGGACAGTCAACACAGCAGCTTTTCCTCCACAACATGGCTCCAGTGCAACAGGTTTAGGCACACCCTTAGGAAACAAAACGGTGGAGGAAAAAACACTACTTAGCCCAATTGAACATTGAACATTGAACCTATAATCAAAAAAATAAAAACTCAAATATGAAAAAGCATCCCATTTCCTGCATATTATTGCAACTACACAGACTGCATCAATAATGCAGCACTGATATTACTACATGAATGCACCCTCTGCTAGCGAATACACGCCAGCTTTATAAACTTATGTGTTATCCAGTGGCACATGTGATGCTTTCTCTTTCATTGAACACGTTTCATGCAGTTGCATGGAAATCAAAACATCTCCCTTCTGAGACAAATGGTTTGATTGGTCACATTACAAAACAAGTGTCCCTGTCAGAGAAGTCCACGTGTTGAGACAATGACCTACCCTCGGACTTAATGGCTAAAACTGCTTGTCTCAAGCGTGAAAAACATGTCATCCTGATAATGAATGTGGAGGGTTTCACAGCACGCTTGGGATGAAAGCACAGAAATTGTGGAATAACAACATATCTGAATAGATTTGACCCCCCCACCCTGTTTGGCTGAATTTAAAATGGAGATAACAACAGTGACAGAAGCAAAATAGGTGAGAAAAGGGTGCATTACAACAAGCAAAAATGAGGAGCAGGCTGTTTGTTGTTTGTTCTAAATTTTCCCCAACAAAAGGAAAATACTGATTCAAATGATCTGTATTTATGCGCATGTTGAATAAAAGCCATCAAACACATTAACACTTGATGTGACTGTATAAAGGTGGCCTGAAGGTGAAAAGTGAACATATCAAAAATTAAATAAATCTTTTGTTAACTAAAATATAATGAAAATCAGCATCTTTAATCAAAGTGAAAGAATTAAGTTTAGTGCAAAAACCCATTGATTTTAACTGGGGTCAGTGTAGGTATGGTCATGCATCCAGTGGATAAGGGCCATTCCTCTTGTTACTGTATCATTATTTTTTTCAAAACAAATATCAGGCATTTAAATTGAACAAAAAATGAAAGAACAACTGTATATATGTATGTATGTATCTATCGAGGGAGAAGGGAAAGTGGGACAATGGTAGAGAATGAAAAGAAAATGAACATTTCTAACAGATTATAGAAAGCAAAAAGAGAAGTTCCAAGTTCTGTCCCCTATTTTTCAAATTTTTTTTACTGTAAAATATTTATTACAGAAAATAATACTACATCATAGATCTTTCCTTTAATTACACAGTACATCACAGTACATCAGTTCTGCTGGTTTTAATTAGTTTACATACAGCTCAGCACAGGTACCACATAAGAACAACCTGGGATCAGTCTAGGAAACATCAGGTAACTTCTAATCAGCACATCAAGCCTTACAGAAGTCTCAACTCTACAAACAAACCAGTTTAAAGCCCTAAATGAGCCAAAATCTTTATACATATTGTGAAAAATTAAGAACAAGAAGGCTGAAATGGAATTTTACCCACTGCTGATGCTCATTGTTTCACAACCTAATTAGCACACATAGTTGGAACACTTCTCTCATGCGTCTGCTAAGGCACAGTCATGCCGGAGAGGGCTATATTAAATCTACCACTGACATATGAGTGCCATCAAATCTGCTGCCATCTCATGACCATGAAAGTGATTCTGCTAATGGATAGCAGTATAAGCCTCGCATAATAAGAGACTGAATCAAATGTTGATTCCTGATGATTTGCTAACTAAACGTCTATGGACCACTGAGTGAAACATCACATCATCTGCTCCAAACTAATTGGTAACTGACAAAAAAAAACTGCTGTAATATATGGCAAAAACAAACAAATAAATAAATAAAATGTCTCAGTTTTTCATCAACCAGGTGTTAAATCATTCGATTACATTTGACTGAAACACATAAAAACGGCCATTCTTGACTTTGCAGCGTATAATGTGGGAAAGTTTGTATACCACAAGTTCAGGCTGGAGCATGTCAACAACTTCCAAACAACTAAAGCTGATGCATGATGCATACAATTCATTTTTATTATCAGCGTAACTTATTGAATTGCACAGCCAGCTGGCCGTTTTGTTGTAGAGATATTGTAAAATTTGATATCTACATACTTCCTCTTTTATTTAAGGTACTGAGGAGTTTTGGTCATTTAATTGCCCAATGTGATCCTTACACTCTGGTTAAGGGACAATACAAAATGCCCCTACTGGACCCAGTAAGGCCAAAGTACTGCGCCCCGTGGTTATAAGTGGCTTCCTTGGAAGTTTGTTTCCTCTTTGATTGAAATAATATATTTAAAGTTACCATATGTATATATATGTATATGTATATATATTAAATAAATGCTGCAAGGTAAACATGAATTTATTTGTTTAATTGCTAGTTTGTTAATGTATGGTAGCACCATTTCCCAGCAAAGACTTCCTGTTGTGGTGTTGATTTTCCGGGTGAATTTTTAGTTCATTCATACTGTTGCTTTTTCTATGAGCACCTTCTGAAACGATGTGTCCAGTTTTCAGATCACCTGTTTACAGCGTTTTCACTGAGCATTTATCAAGCATGAAGATTATTCTGGCCATTTATAACCCTTCAAGCTCATAAATATGTATAAACACACATACTAACACACACACACATAGTGTGTCTGCGTTCCTCTCCCCAGTGACAGGTGTCATCAATCATACTAGCTGTTCGTTAGTGGTTCCATATGTTGAACGCCAGCCATCCTGGTCTGCAGCGCACGGGACCAAATGACTCTTTGCAGCAGCTGCTGACATCTTGGTCACTAAAAGCAATGTCCATCTTGGGGTTTTAAACCAACCAAATGGAAGAAAAGGGCACAGAGATATTTCAGAATTTCTCTCTCAGACCAGCTGGAAAGTCTGTAAAGTAGTAAGATGGAGCCGCTAACATCTAATGCAGTTTAATCAGCGCTGGCCGACAGTCCACCTGAGAGCAGGGTCTAAAATCATGTCTTAGACTGGGTGTGAGGTGTTATTTTGGTGTGCAGTGTTTCTTGAACAAATGGCATGAATGGGTGAATTGTGATATTTAGCTGAGCACTCAATGGTGCATCAATCTGAACTGGGTCCATGTTAAAAGAGCAAACTAGGGTGGTTGCAACGACAAAACAAAGGATCAGTGTCCTTGTTGACTTCAACACATATTTACAAAAGCTAAGTGGTGGCAGATGCTGACAAATTAACCTCTACAAAACAGAATTAGGCTTGTTTCATATGGCTCACCTTCAGCCAGTGCCAAGCTATGTGATGAAGCTGTTTGCTGTCCAAAATGTGTATTTGCACATCTGGAACCATTTCGATTTGTCATTTAGAAAAACACACACATAAAAAACAATTACATTCAAGCTGTAAGGCTATTATATGGTAATACACTTCTAAACAAACAAATTTATGATGAAGTTTTTGTTTCTATACTTACGCTGCCTTTACTTGTTTAATGGGAT
>JBBDHI010000023.1:10415928-10432178 GCA_037177115.1 Craterocephalus stercusmuscarum | reverse complement strand
AGCTCCCAAACTGGTTCCATGAGGACTAAACATCCAAACGATGAAAACCTTCAGAGGATCCATCTAAAAACTCGTCTCTTTGCAGATATGGCCTAAATACCTGCACCGCCCTCTAAAAACTGCAGAGAAGCTCTTCAATTTTAAAATACAGCCAATCTTTTCCATCTCGCCCTTATGGCAGGGATTTTCCAAACGTCTTCATCCAGGTAAAATGCGTTACGAAGCACCAAATTAATTTACTGAATAGTTACTAATACTTATGCTAGTACTGCGTGTATAACATTGGTGTTACAGGCATTGAGCCACGGTGGATGATTTGCTCCAGAACTAAAATGTGACATGCTTAGAGATGAAATACAATCATTTAAATCACTTAATTAGCTTTCCAGTCTGTTTGCTCCTTGAGCATCTGAACTGAAGTTGTCTATTAGTTGGGTGAAACCACTGACAAACAGTCATTCTTCATCTTTTAGAAAAACGTGCAATCAGATTATTTTACACATTTTTTGCAGTTCATGTTTCTTGAGTTTATCAGCAGCTACACAAGTCCCATTTCTGCTCAGATTGCTTTGGCCCTCTTGGTTCATTATCTCCCGGGCGTTTGACAGTTAAATCTGACACCAGCCAGGCACGAAGCAATGCCACTGCTGCCAGCCGAGGTTATCTCCAGGCATGAAGCAGTGACAGTCATTTATTTTGTGCTGAGCAGAGTCCTGACAGTAGTGTGGATTTTAGCAGACTCAATTTCAAGTTTCCACCCCAGACTTTCTTTTTCTGACCAAGAGCATCTTGTAACTCAGCGAATGTGACTCTGGAATATTATTCTAGAGATGGTGCTTGTGGTTTTTCTTAGTATGGCTGGACCTTTTATAAAGGAAGTGAGAAATGAGTAACTACATTTCTGTATTTCTAGATATGATATTGAGAAAGTTATAGTGGCAAACTGGTGTGGCATTAGACTCGGGGCTTAAGCTAACGATGAGTCATAACCTAAAAGAACAGCACAATCTCACAAAAATGTTAATATATCTGGGAGCTTTAAGTCAAAAATCAGCCTGGACCTGTAACTCTTAGCTAACTCCACAGGGACCCAAAGTTGGTTTAAGCATCATATTGCAGTCTGCTGGAGTCGGAAAACGCACAGAATCAGTCATTCCTTCTAAATCTCTTGCAGGTGTCCTGTCGCAGTTGGCAAAGCACACCGTAAAATAATCAACTTGCAAATCAGTCATTTGACAATTTTCCAGTTCTTCTCCTTCGTTAGGCCGAATCATTACGACCTATGGAAAATACAGAAAGCTTCTTAATCTCAGATTCCACCTGGAGGCGCTAATCGGGGCAACATGACCTCATCCCTCACTGGAAAGGATCAAGCTAGCCAAACAGTCCGTCCACTCAGTGACGCATGACTGCTGCTGTGATTTTACCTAAGCTTCAGAAAACAAAAGGAAACACCTGCACAGACAGAATTATGACAAAGACGGCTGTGATTTATAGCTGCTAGTTTTAGAGTGGCACAGAGAGCAGAGTGATCTTTGCATGGTGGGCACGCACCGCCATCTGCTTGTCCTAATTGTCAATTAGTCAGCCCTTGCTGCTGTGGGAGCCTCTGAGTGGCCGCCACATTAGTTAAAAGTGAACACCCTTACTTATATTTAAGCCTTCCTCTGTGACGCTGTTCCATTTTAAGGCTGTCACAGTTTACAGTTTCTCACAAGAGCAACAAATTGTTCCTGCAACTCTGCGTTTAAGAGGCCCCTCATTAGCCGGACATGTGATGGTCGAGCTGGATATGAGTGGCGGGCTTGTAGGGCACAGGGAAGGTGTGTTTGGCAGATACCGCAGTCAGGCCTCTTATCTCGGCTCACCCACCTTGTGCAAGCGTTTCTTTTTCTCCTCTTTGTCCTCCATGTAGCGCATCCCAGGGGGGAGGTACCAGAAGCAGACGTTGGTGTGCTGAGGCTGAGGACACACAGGAGACAAGAGATGGGAGGCATAAACCGCCAGCGAAACACAAAGAGGAAACACTCGTGCTGCAGAGCTGGATAATTAATTACAGGATTGCTGAAATGTTACTGGATTAAAAACACACATTTGTGCCTTTTTATACGATGCTGCACAATAATTATGGTAATAATCATGTGAAAGACGTGATTACATCATGAAATTTGGTGGAGAGGTGGGCTCATGAGGAACCCAAAATTAAATGTTGGTGCCGATCTAGATAGCTGGTGCTTGAATGGATCGGTCACAGAACAGTTTTGGTCGTCAGGTTTCAGTACTTTTTCAAAACTGCAGTTTACATCCCTTATGGGAAGCAGACAGATTTTAACAGCCTACTAAAGGCAGTCTGATTTGTTTCATTCCAGGAAAAAGGTACATAGAGGCTGCTTTGCCAAATCAAAAACACAATCAGTTTAAAAAAAATCAGTTTACCAGGTTTGCTAAATAAACTTCACAAACATACAGTAGAAATAATCAATTTATAATTCCCAATGAAATATAAGCAGTCCACACACTTAAAGAGTTGAGACATTAATTTACTTGAGGGAAAAGGAATTATTAAACTTATTAATCAACGCACATGTCTCAGCTTCATCTCTTGGGTCAGGCGTGTAAAATGTATGGCTCACCAGAGGGTCCAATCTGGCCCTGAGGGGCAATCTGGTAAATGTGAAAATGTCTAAAACTTTAACAATTTTTAATAACAATAACTCTTCCTAATTTCTTCATGTGAGGTTCTTCTCTTTAAATATTAAACATTTTTCACGGCAGGGAGGAACTGTTCCATCTTTTCCATCTGTCTGACTCCAGGTCGCATCAAGAGGTGAGTCAGTTCAGGATTACTACGCATGTGTAAATGTACACTCATGTACATTTGAAATAACTTCTAGATCTTGACAAGTTGCTCTAATCATAATGTGAAATTCAGTCTTTATCACCTCCATATCCCCGTGATTAAATGTTCAGGGATCTTGCCAGTTTGTTGTGATTCGTACATTTTTATCTTCATAAACGATAAGGTCAGCTAAAATATCTTCCGTATGTTGAAATGTATGTTTCCCAAGAAATTCCAGGTTTTTCCTATATTTACTTTCTAAAACAAATATCTAATTACATAAGAGGCTGAATTTGCTGTTTTTGTCTGGGTTGCTGTGATATTTGAATGCAGGTTCATGAACAGCTTTTATTAGCAAGCATACTAATAGCAGCTCCCAGTTCTACCACCAAGCTGAGGCCAGGCTCCACCATCAGCCATCAGGCCAAGACCAAGCAAGATAACCTCTGCTACCAGGACCAGACGATTATGTTAATTTACCGGTCAGACTCACATGATATCAAATCGTATGTGGGACCTGAACTAAACTGAGTTTGTCGCCCTTGTTCAGATTTGTTTATGCCAGTTACAGGCTGCTCACACTCATCCTCCTCCTATATTTATCTGTTGAAATCCCACTTAGAATCAGATTTAATGTGATAAAGAAGCTTTAGAAGGAATTGTAGCAAAAAATAAGAAACAGTGTCATGCATGTTTAGTTAGAAACTTGTTATATCCCAACCAATCAAAGCAAAGCATTTTTTTAGTCAATCCAATCCTACACCAATGGATTCTGATAACTTTCAAATTATGTATAGCTACTCTCAGGAATCAATAAAATATTAGAAAATCTAAACGTACAAGTGAAGCCGTGAACCAAGGAGGGAAAAATACTGTGCACAAAAAATAATCACCATCCTAAAATCAGAAAGAAAACAACAGTTACGAGCGGCTGCGACTTGGACCAGAGCTGATATTGATTGAAAATGTCCATTCATGTCAAAAAGCAAAAATCCATTAGTGTTTTCTGCATCCGCCAGGTAGCCTGCCTCCTCGGATACTCTCCAGATGTCTGAAAAGCCCCACACAGCTCTGCTTTCTGGCCTCTGAAATCAACTGCCTGCCTGTCTGCCTGCCAGTGGAAAGGCATTCATTACCAACAGCTGACTAACCATGCACACCAGCCCCATTTATACAGCCTGGCTGGTTCGGCTGTGCCACACTCATCCTCAGATTGATGTAATGGCTTGGTGGGAGGCAAGACAAGCGAACACCTGGGTCATTGCCCAGAGGAGTTGGCTTTTTCTCATCGCTGTCTGATGCTCTTAACCTCTTTTTCTGGCCTCAGCAGGAAGACAATAAGCCTTGAAACATCACAGAGCAATTTTTATTTTTTTTTTGTAAAAGACTCCGGATGTCCAAGTGTTCCTCTTGTAGAGCAGACTCTTAATAACCCACATATGTTTGTACCGCAGTTTAGCTTTGGACGGGATATTTCAGACACCATGCTATTCATATGCATATCAGCAATTAGGGGCCGTTATGCTATTCATTAAACATAATAGCAGCACATTATACTGGCAGCTAGAGGCAACAATGGCACCCATCCAACACAAAGCCAGAGCTCTCTACGTGCCAATCAAGTCGGCCATAATGACACCGAGGTGAAAGCAGCGACATGGACGGATGTGAGCAACTTTTTCTCTTGTTGGGTGGCTGCACACGAGTTATCCCAGCAGAGAGCGAAGGATAAATGTGCACATACTTTCCCATCAAAGACCATCTCGTATCCTTCTCTGTCTTTGATCTTGTTGTACAGGTACTCCGACAGCTCCAGACACTTGTCAATCTGAGCCTCGAAGCCAATGGTGCCCTGTTAGAGAAGAGATAAAGTTACTAAGTAAATATATAGCTAGAGCCAATTGTTTAAGATGATAAACCAACAATTTAACCCAATTAAAATAATACAAGTTCCTCAACGTTATATTATGATCAATATTTTCTTTCGTGTGGTAAAAGATGTTTTTTGATCCACTATTTTGCAATGAAACCCATGTAGGATTCACTGCAGCGTCTTCAAACATATCAGGCCATCCTACCTTCGCTCTCCACATGAGCCACAGCTTGAAGATGTCCACGTGGCGTCCACACTGCAGCGCCTTGTCCCCGGTGTCGTAGGACAGGTCGTAGTGTTTGTCCTGCTGGAACAGGTAGCAGGCGTGCATCTGGTTGCAGTTCTGCATCAGACCCTGTGAAATCAGGTGCAGAGAGCTTATAGCGGGGCTTAAAACAACCGAAACGGGAATAACGCCGGACGCAGGAGGAAAACTGAGGCCTACCTCCTCTCTGACCAGCAGGGCAGAACACTGCAGAGGGACGGACATCATTTTGTGCGGGTTCCATGTTACAGAGTTGGCCCTGGAGGGAATAAAAGCAGCCATCTTTTATCATTAATGTCACATCCTTGTTACTGTAGCTTCTGGCTTATATAGAAACAAAACAAAAAAGGAAAAGCCTCCTGCCTGTCAACTCCATCCAGCTTCCACCTGTGTCTCCGGGACATGAGCAGACTTCCTCCCCACGCTCCCTGAGAAGATACACACACATTCACACACTCGGTTCATCTTACATGTGTCACAGGGTGAAGGCAGAATAGTTTTTCTTGCTTTATTCCCATAGTACCAAAGATTCAGTGGTATTTTCTACAGGATGGGAAGGTGTTTTGTCCTGCATAAAAATGGTTTGACTGCAGAAGGCACCCTCATACATCACTTACCCCAGCCTAAAACTGACGTAGCACGGCTTTCTCCTGAGAAAAAAAAATCTCTATCTGCTTCTTGCTCCTCAGGGTCTTTTAACAATCAACAAAATAAAATTAAAAACTTTCCATCTGGGGCAAATACAATGAGTAACTGATTTAGAATAATATTCCTAATAATTATCAAAATTTAAAAGACAAGGAGAGAAGAAGACTTAATAAAAGATAAAAGATATCAGTGGGGGAGGCCTCCATCTTAGTGAATCAAACGTGAAACAGTTGTATGAGAGGAAAAGGTTAAAGTCTGTGCTGTTTGCCACTGCCATGGCTCTGGGGAAAAAACTATCCCACAACCTAGATGTTCTTGCTTTTGTTATTCAGTGTTGCCTTCCGGAGGGCAGCAGGGAAAACAAATGGTGGCCTCGGTGACAGGAGTCTGATGATGTTGCACGCTCGTTTAATGCATCTATAGTGGTAAATTTATCAAACTTATAGGGTGTTTTTTATGTACAGCAGAAACAACAGCTGTTCTCCTAATATGATGCATTTTCACCTTCAAATTCATAATTCTGAACATCTTTTACCCTCTGAATTAGAACGTTTTTCTAAACGTCCAAAAATATCAAACGTGCCATGTTTTCGTTCCTTTCAAAGGGCATTGAGTTATTTCACCTTTTCATTTGTAGAATGATCCTTCTCCACAGACTGAACGGAAACTGTGACTGTAACATTTAACAACCTCCTTTACTAATCTCCCTTTAACTATTCTCACCTGGGAAACTAATGATCAAACCAATCTGAGATTATTACCACAGAGCTGAACATACAGAAACAGCACAAGCCAAATCTTCCACAGAAAAACTAAAACAAACAAAAAAAGAGTCTATGTTTGAAAATCTCGATATATACTGTCCAGCCTTGTAACACACCCACATTAATTCATAATAGTCCCCTGATGTTTAATAGATAAATTCCTTATTGTAATGTGTCATTGTCTCATACCCGAGAGCAGTCAGCACCACAAAGCACCAAAACATGGCAAAGTATGTAGCATACGAGTTTGAAGTCCTCGGTTACTACAAGCTAGTTTATTCCATCAAATGTGGACATTGCAATTACTATAATCATTAAATTCTATTTATATAATAATTTCCTTTTTTAAAACTGAACAAGAATTCCAAATAAACCCCAACTCTCAGGACAGATGTGGGTGTGTGTGACAGAGATAAAGAGGAGGTGTGTGAGGCAAATGCACATGTTTGTGTGTGGTACATTTTTGGGCTGCAGTCTCGTGAAATGTCAGCAGGCCCTCCCTCCTGTTTCCCCCCACAGGTAGCTTCAAAGAGGTCAGTGCTTGTCCTCCTCCGTGGCATTTACAGTTGTTGTCTTTCCCTCCCTTGGTCCCCTCTCAGAATCCAAGTCTCGTCACCTAACCTCAACCAAAATTATTCAAAATGACATCCAGCACTTTGTCCTTTCAAGTCCAAACAAAAAGAAAGTTGTTTTAATTACCTGCTGCAGCAAAGTAAACAATGAGCTTTGTGGGATTAAGTTAATTCAGGGAATAACTCTTAGTGATCGGGTGTCTTTTAGCGAATGACTGGTTACATATATGCCCTTGTGTTACATAAGATTCAAAGAAGAATTTTAAATTGTATAGAAAACATAGTTCAAAGAGAGTTTTTTTTAATTAATATTACTCTTTTAATAATTCACAATTCAAAATTACAGAAATAGATTCCACACCAGAAAGCCAATCAAAATGATTCAATCAGATGTCCATATGCCACTTGGCTGCATTAGCATCTCATTATTGGCCCTGCCATTTCTGAAAGCCTCATTAAAACTCATTCATTCCGTGCCCTTGTGTCAAATGGAGGCTGAAATAAAAGCACGAATCCCATCTTTTCTCGATTCAAGTCTGGTATGTGCACGAGATGCACACAAATATTAAGCAATGTGTTTTAAGAGTCAAACATTGTGTGGGGTGTGTAATTGCAGGATTTATTTATTAAGTTCTTTTTTTTTCCAAAAAAAAGAAAAATAATAGTCTTGTATCAGTTTTGCCAGGTATTTAATAAATAAAACATCGAGATAATCTGAGAAAGGAAGGAAGGAAGAGATGGATGGATGGATGGATGGATCACCAGTCCATCACAGGGCCATGACACACAACCACTCCGCTCACTCTGAAGGGGCTGAAGTACCCGGAGAGAAGCCACACATTCACAAAGAAAATATGCAAACTACACACAAAAAGGCCACTGTTGAAAGCCACCCCCAGCAAAGGCCCCAACCCGTGACCTTCTTTGCTGTGACCACCACCATGTAGCCCTGTAAGCGAGGAAGGCATATTTAGCTAAAGTAAAAAGCAGAATCATGCTGAAGCCTGTTGGATCCCCTGTTATAGCTGGAGGATAGGAAATATGACAACATGCTAAATCTAATAGAAAGCTTTGTGGGCCGTTTCTTTGTCATTAGAAATAGTTGCAATAAAAGAAAACAGAGGTTTGCTCAGATTGCACAGCAACATGAGATACATTAAACTAGCTTTACTTAAGAATCACACCAGATGGACTATTTCATACAATGACAAGCTATAAAAACAGGCTGGAACTGGTTGTGTGATGATTCCTAAAAGTGATTCTACCATTCTGTTTATTATAGAAGAATGGCCGTGAGAACTGCTGTGCATGGAGAGGTTTAAAGGCTAGTTGCACAGCTGAAAGTACTCTTAACTGCACTAAACAACACCCTCTGGGCTACTACATCTTTCAAGAAAAGGTTACCAACACTCTTCTCCCTACAATGTTTCTTTCAAAATAGGGCAATGGGAAAATGCTACAGCAGAAAGCTCTGGGGATTATGTTTCTCATGTTTATAAAGCTGAGTACCTGAGGATTCAAGTAAAGAAAACATGACAGCAATATGAATTAAAATCCTCATGATTTAGTTGTGCAAACCATGTTCTCTAAATTGGGTTTAAGAATATACTAAGTAGCTGATAAAAATCTCTTATCCACGGCTAGCCGCATCTCATTCCCATTAAACCTGTAAGAGCTTCACCTGCACAAATCCCAGCAGAATGTGAGGGGAATTTAATGTGTAGCAAGGGTTTAAATTTGGTAATAAGGCAGGTTCCTTATTATGCATTATAGCGCGTTTTATGGGGAGGGAAAAAGTTTCTTTCCCAAACTGAAACTGCTAGATTTTTTTATTTTTTTTTTACGTCTGAAAAACAGAAAGCAGATAATATAAAAGGGGCAAAGACATGAAAAAGGAACAGAACTCTAATTACATGAGCCCATCTGCTGGAATTAATTTTTCCTGGCCTGATTTAGATTCATTTGAGCTTATTTTCATATATCAAATTTTGGAATATGAAATTCTGGTCCTATGATTATAAATGCCACCCTCAGAGGAAAAAAAAGAACTGCGATAGCTTTATTCGTACTCTGCAGGTCACAAGGCTGACTAAAAAGATAGAAATGACAGTAGCTCTTACAGAAAATCAGAAAATATCCGATGCACAGAGGTGAATTTCCATACATTTAGTCTGTTCCACTATATCCTGCACAGTATCTTTCTGACCTGCTTTTATAATTTCTGCTGCCAATCATCTCACCCCCCACCATTTTCATCCTCACATTTCCCAGCCCTGACTTTCATTCCAACACTGAATATTAATGACTAATATCCCTTCTCCTTATCCATTCACATTTTCTCTATTCACGTATTCTGATCTTCTTTCCAAAGGTCAAATCTAGGCTTTAACCTAAACTATTATCTTTACCTTCAACCAAATAAATATCTGGCAACAGTTATAAGTATCTTTTGATTTGATTCTTGTTTGAGACTGCTGCTTTTTGACAATTAGATTTGCCCTGCTATTTAAAAAAACAATTACAGACAAATAAATTGTTTGTACTGTTCTGGAAAGTTGGCGGTAAGATGTAGGTTGTAAATGAATATATAAATAAGTAAATGACGGGGGCTTTTCTCCCCCGTTTCACTCATCAGAACCCCAGAAACGAGAAATTCACGAGACATGTCTCACATAATCGACACATAGTTTGTGAGTTTAACTTCAATATGCTGTAATAAACTAACATGTCTGGAAACTGGGAAGCAAACAGTTTCATTTGGGGCACTAGTAGCAGATTTTATCAATTTATTTTTCTGCAGAAATTTTGATCCGTATAGTCAGGTGTGTTTTACATGTCAACTTTAAGAGTTTCAACACTCACTTCTCTGCGCCGCGAAGCCCAGCAGGTCTGTTTGATCTTCCATACAACTGCTGCCACCAGGAGAAGAGACAGAAAGCAACTGGGAAAGAAACAAAAGAAAACAGTCAAGATGACTTTACCATAACCTGAAAATGTTCTGAATTGATTTATTTCTTACTTCTTCTTCTTTTTCTTTTTTTTACTAAGAGATAAAGTTTCAAAGAACATACATGTAGCCACGCTTTTAAGATCCCCCACCACTGCCCTTTTCAACTGCACAGTTACTTTCAAGACATAACTCTGCAGAACTTGGTAAAGGTGTAGAAAAAGATTGAACAAGGCATTTCATTTAAGAAGAAATTGGGGGAAAATAACTGAAAGCCTAAACACTGAATAAAACAAATCCCATGGGCTACAATGTGAATATCAAATAAGTATCATACCCCCATGGAGTAATGGTCATCTAAAAAAGATGAAGAATATAGCAACATAGAAAGCAATATAACAATATAGAATTTCATTTCTTTGTAATTTCAGTTTTTTTGGACAGTGTCAATTCTGATTGTCAGCAAAAACCAGAATAAGCATATTTTCTAATGGTGTTGAACAGCTGAAACAGTTAGTAGAACACAACAGAGGGATGACTCAAGTCTTTGAAGTTTCCTGCAAACTTCAAAAACACACGAAACAGGGAGGATGATTTGAGGAGGTAGCACATGAATGTCTCAGCCGATTACTTCGATTAATAACCCAACGGCAAATCCATCAGTCAAGGGAAATTCAGCAAAATCCAACCACGACTCAGAGAAAAATATGACTGATTGAGAGCTTCCACTTCATTATCCCTGAGACACACGACGACGTAGAGATGATCGTGTGATAAAGAGACATTCAGCACGTTTTAGGAGATAATCAAATGCTGGCTGCTTAGCTTTTAACTAACACACTCCTGAATTTGTCTTATATATGGTTGTGGTATATCCTGAAAGAATTAAATCTATATTTTAAGTTCAAACAATAATGCCCAACTCCTCTAATTTGAACTAATTCAGGGAACTGCAATTATTTCTTTGTATACAAAAGACTTCCGCAAACCTTTTTATTTTTAAACAAAAACTAATTGAGAAAAAAGGAATAAGGTGTTTCTTTGAACACAGACAGTCGTATGAGGAGCTGAAATAAATCCTAGAGCATGAGGAGAGGGGCCTTTTCTGTGGGGACGTGCTGTAGTTCTGTAAAGGAGCAGGATACTGAGCGTGATTCACAGCAGACACAATTTATGGGCCAATTTATTCAATAACTAAGCTTTAGATTCCCACATGAGCTGGATGCATTTGGCAAGATAATTTGGACAGAAGACATGAAATGACATTTGCTCTAACCGCTGCTTCCACATTCAAGCGGGCATGCTGCTATTCAGGTTCTCATGCTTTAAGTAGAATTTGTTGTATCCCAGAAACACACAATCAACTCTTCACGAAAACTCAAACAATCATAGTTAATTCATTGCTGTGTTCTAAGGGTGTATGCTCAAATTCTCCTTTTTATTTACAGTGATTGTGTCCTATAATGTTTAACATGAAAGAAAATTGACTGAAATAAAACCGAACTGGGCTCGGCTGCTTCAATTACGTTGTACTTTCTGTAACCGCAGGGCTACAGTTACAGCAGGGAAAACAATCAATATCTATCTATATCTGCTGTCTACAGGCTTTTAAAGTTGCTAAACAGATGAAAATAACAACATGCAAAGCTTTTAATGATACTTAATGAGAAACTGGAAGATATCTATTCATTTCTAAAAGGTCTGGAGTTCAGTTCAGTGAATCAACTGGACCTTAAAATGTCAATTGTCAGGAGCAAAGATAAATATTCCATGCATGTGTGTTCAGTCTTGTGTGTTTTTAGATGTCCCTCTTTCTCCTATTAGAGAGAAAGACGAAGAGCAGAGCCAAAATCATGATGTCATTTTTTTTGTCCTCTGTCTCTCATTCAAGGAGGTCCACAAACCCTGTGGGGTGATTTGACATTTTGTCATCAGGCTGATTGTGTTTCCTGCAAGTTCATCCCTCTTCAAATCTCTCTACTGACAGACACTCTTTCTCTCTCTTGCACACACACACACACAGAAACCCAACTGATTGTTAGCTCATCAAAGTCTTTCAGTGTTTCCTAAGTATTGGGGTCAATACGGTCGTAATCCAGATAAAAGGCTCACTGAAATTAGTATAACCTGCTTAGCAATGTGGAATAATATATAATAATCAAAAGCAAACTACAGAAGCATAATGCATGAAATCAGGCAGGCGTAAGAAGCCGGGGCTGATTTCCACAGAAACATCATATGGTATCATATTAGTGTGTCTTCAAATATAATTGTTTAAAAAAACAAGTCCCGATTCGCTGTTCTTACTCAAAATTACCAATAGAAAAAGCCAAATTGTAGCTGCACAACAATGTGAGCCTTTTTAAAGCGGTTTTTCTGTGTGAGAGATGTCGGCGGCCGCAAAGATACATTTTAAATAAGAAAATAAGATTTTGTCTTTCTCCCCTTTCCTTCAAACGATTCCTGATTTTGGCTGTTAAACTGTAATTTGATCAGTTGGAGGCAGAAGATAACCGATGGTATGACAGCTTCTCTGGAAACTTATTGTCAAATGGGCGATGATGGGCAGGTGCCTGGGGCAAAAGGCGTCTTGTGTTCCCTTTGTGACACCTACACAGTTTATGTTAGTACATAAGGAACTGTGAGATGCACACCTTTTACAAGAAAACGGACTCGCATACACAGACTACTCTGTCAGTGTTCGGGTGTGCTTCGTGCGGGGGATCAAAGATGCTCAGGACAGCACATGTATGACTTCAGTAAAAAGGCCTTTGAGTGGGGGTTCCTTTTGTAGCTTTTCAAAAAGACCAATATATAACATAGAGCATACATTTTGCAATTATACACACATCCTCTTTACATACTCAGACTTTAATGTGCTTTTAAAACAGCCCAATTCGCTCATTTGAAGCATTTCAATGATGAAAGACTTCCTCTGCAGCTCTCAGGATGAAAAATCATTAAGAGCCCTCATATCTTGATCGCCCACGCCTTCTCTTTAGATGGCACTTGCAGGGAAATGTGCACCTATTTAAACTGCGACTGGCAGTTAATTTGCCACTTGAAATGGAAAATCGCTGCCTTCAAGAGACAAAACCATTTACATGAACTTGGTTAACAAACAGGCTCAAATAATTCAATAATCCCCGAGAGACGGGAGAGGAGGACAAGGAGGTGGTGGATAATGTTTCCCTGCTGATCAAGTTGCAACAAAGTGCTGCAAATTTACATTCAGGCGGTATATATATATATCTGACACACTTACCTAAAAAATGTTACAAAGAACTGGACGAGGTCCATGATGTTGCCGTGTTGGGAGAAGGCAATCTATTCAGAGGGAAGAAAACTATTTAGATTACAGTCATTTAAAAATTATGAATGTAAATTCGTCATACGATTCATCGTATTTAGTCATCATTTAAAAAAACAAACAAACATTGGTGTAAGTCATAATTCATCATTTTCACCACAGCATAAACATAATGTCTGCAATATTTTTATGTTCAGAATAACTCAAGTTGCCCTCTGACAACCTCGTGTGAAATCTGACTGAGCTCTCCCAGTTGGTATGCGACATTAGAAGGGGGGTTAATATGAGATGGCGTCCGCAGGTCAAGTCAGCATCAAGAATCAAGCGGAACTGCTAAAAGGTCACTGACTCACTCACTAGAGGCCCTGCCACTAAAACTGTCTGTGAAAAAAATTGTCTGTTTGAATGAAGTGGAACAAGACGAGAGTGAAGTGCAAAACTGTGGCAGGAAACAACAGAATTCATTTGATCAACTAGATGGATGCGGTTTGAAGGAACGGGCTGACCTTACTTTATTCAAGCTGGTCTAGATGCCTTATATATTGACTTACAGGTTTTTGAGAGTGGAGTTTGGCTACATTTTTGCGTTAAGATTTTAATGAATGGGCTTCATTTGAGGCTTGTAACTTCTTTATTTTTAAAAACCACAAATAGCAGGGGAAACATTTTTTAAAAAGTCATCAATAGGCTACAAAAACAGCTTATCTACCAGAGGTAGCTGAAACCAAAATAAATCGATACATACTGAAGAAAAAAACACTGATGAGCTCTGAAACATTAAAGGGTTTTGAAATCCACAAAGATGATCAGAAGTGGTTGATCACATCATTCTGTCCGTCATATAGGATCACCCCTAACAAACACCTATAAAGAAGGGATTTCATTGTTCAAGTCTCAAATAAAGAGAAGATTTCATGAGAACAAAAACAGAAAGTTAAACAGAAAGAAACAAACTACTCACAAGCTTCAAGAACTTAAAGTTCTAAAACACATCTTAAAAAGACAGAGCATCTCTGCATGAGCGGCCTTTTGAAAAATAAACATGTTCAGCCTAAACCAACATGATAAGAAGACAAAGCATGCATAGGTAAAGCTACAGCTGAGGGGTCAAAACATACAAAATCATCAGTAAAACATGTAGAGGCAGTGTGATGGCATGGGGGCGAGGGGCTTCTGGGGGCACTGGGTTACTATTACAGGGTTACAGAAGTAGCCAGGAGTGGATGGACTTTTCACTCATCTTCAGGCACATGTAGCAAAGTTGAACAGACGGCACTTGGCGCTACAGATGAACAATGACCCGAAACAGACTGTGACAGCAACTGTGCAGTTTCTGAAGGTGAAAAAGGGGAAAATTCTGCAGCGCTCCAGTTGAAAGCAGATTTAACAGGCTGAAGACATAAAGAGCCCAAAGCAAACTAAAGCAGCTGCAGTAAATGACTAAAGCAAATAAATAAATAAAGCCCAAGGATTACCAAATACTTTGTTATTTACATTTACAGGATTCAAGCAGAACTATCTGTACTTGAACACAACCACAGAGCTCAGATAATACTAAACAATTGCTATATTGTATAGTAGATTTCTGTATTCATGCCTAAAAGGCAACACGGCCAGTGAATAATGGGTCAGAAATATGTTTCATCTTAATTAAAGGAGAGATTACACACAGGCCTGGAAGCTAAATCACACATGATAGGCCACATCACAGTGACAAGTCATTATCTGCTATAGATGCTTTGAAGCCTTTCTGCCCTGAAAGCATTTAGACACACAAACAAAATGCCATCTACAGCTGTACCTAGCCTCTGATTGGCAACATGGAGGGCTGGGTAATAGGGCACAAATTGTGCTTTTAGAGGTGGATTATTTGCGTCATATTTGTTGCTCTGAATGCCAAATTTTAAAACAGGATTAAAAGGGATGATTTGGGATAGCCAAAAAAGTAAAAAAAACACAGCAGGCTGTGGGGCTGCTGACGCATCAGAGAGGCACCGGGTAACAGACAAATGATAATATGAACCTGAATTCCTTAATTATCCAGAGCTGGGAGGCTTTAGGCACCTAAATATTTGATCAGTAAACAGGAGAGAGGAATGAGCGCGTTTAGGACGAGCCTCTTCATTGTGCCGATGTCCTTCACTACCCTCCCAAACTTCCGCCACCTTTGACTCTGTGTCAACCTTATTAACTGGAAAATGAGAGTCTCTGATCTGAAATGAGATGCTCAGTGACATGACTAACGGGACTCAAAAGCGCCGATGCTCTGCTGGCTTTTTTAATGAATGAGACAATTCTATTCTGTGCTTATAAACCTGCTTTTCACATGATATGAGCTCAAAGCAATACATGTCAGGTTAATTTCATTTCAATTCATCCATCTCGGCCAATCAATAGCATCATTTGAGGGCGTTCTTCTATTACACGTGGCCTGTCGCTGCACAGGGCTGTCTCTTGGATCGCAATTACACTGACAAACGATGATGTCACAGAAAGATCTCACCTCGTGATGACTCTTCATAATCGTAATTCACACTTAGATGCTTATTTTATGTGCCTGAACTTTAAACATAAAGGCTCGCGAGTGCATTCTCAAATTTGGACTCATCTTATCCAGGCTGCACCCTGCGCCTTAAAAGGGAGGAGAGACCTTATCCTATTGTGCTGTAAAAGCTATTTGCTTCTACAGCACAAGGCTCAGTCCATAATAAGTAAGTGACTGTTGCTGGGAAATCTAATAGAAAACTATTACTGGGCCACCTCCGCAGATGGACGAGCCCCAAAGATATTATTACCCCAAGGTGGACCACTCATCTACCATGTGTAATGGTGGGACAGAATAAAAAAAATCGATGTTTCAGAGTAAGTTGATTAGCAAAATGGGTATGAAACACTATTAGTGGGAATCACAATTGTTATCTCACTATATTGTATTTCTTAGTAAAAGCTTTATGCTTCTTGCTTAAATTAACGCCTTGAGCAAGACCGTCAAGCAAACTGACGGCCAGTTGCTATAATAATAATAATAATAA
>JBBDHI010000023.1:10330502-10340595 GCA_037177115.1 Craterocephalus stercusmuscarum | reverse complement strand
AGGTGTTCATATGGACACTCTTATGCCTGAACAAGGTGTTCGTTATGGACAATCCATGGCGAGCACAGAAGTCCAATTACAAAACACCGTTCGGGTTCAGATCAGGGGGGCTGTTCCTCCCTGATATTAATTATTGAACAAAAATTAAGCCAAAATGTAAAAGCTATGCATGAAAAACTAAGTGCAACCTTACTGCTTTCATATGAGTTACTTTAGGATAAGCAGCAGTTTGATAATGCCAACATAAAACCTCAATTAGGTGATCATCAGAGAGCCCCTTTACAAGCAAACCATCATTATCTGATCTCCGGTGTCATCAGATTATTCAAGTGATGATGGAAAACAGCTTAATGTGATATCCTTTACAAGATAAGGCAATCATGAATTTAGAAAAAATTGATGTATGGTTGGTTTGTAAGGGTTGACAGGAGCCTCTTTTCTCTAGACCGAACATGGCGGCACAGCTTGGCTTTGCAAAGTTAAATGTGAACCAACCGCGACACTTTGGAGCAATGACAGCTCTGGCCGAAGATCTCCATTTGGAAGATCCTGATTTGCTTTGGTTTTATCAGCTGAGCGTAAATGTCTGGTGAAAACGATGAATTTCTCGTTTGGAGGTTTGGATTTGTTTTGCAGAAGGAATACACAATATTGGATATTCGGCCATTATCCGATATGCTGATATTCTACAACTCATTCGATCAATTCTGTCACGCATATGGCACCTGATTGCAGATATTATCTCTTGTCCTCTGAATTCAAATGCAGTGCAGAAAAAAAGCTGAAAATGTAATATTCACTCCTCATGGGGGAAAAAAGTCTGCTCACCTTGTGTACAACGTAGCAGATTGGATTATGACAACTGTTTTTAAACAAAGCACATAAGAGAGAACTGAAAAGGAGTCAGTTCTAAGATGATGACTATGTTTCTGACAAACTTGACTCAGGATTATGTATGTATGACATGATCAAATCTCCATATGAATCACTTCTGTTATCTACTGAAAAGGTCTTCTATGCTGTAAACTCTGCAAGTGCATTATACGTCTGTTTGACCGAACAATTCTACTTTATCTATTAACCAAACTGTGTTCAATTTATTTTTATTTTTGAATACATTACTTCAACACTGTAGCGTTCTTAGGGGAGAAAATTGCAACTCATATTCATTCTGACAGCTTAATTTGCTGATTTGTGCATTCTGAAAAATTAAACCACCCCGTAATATAAAACGAATGTTCCTTTACTTTATGTGTGGTGATGATGTTTCTGCCCCCGGCTTGTCTGCCCCTGCATGTTCTGGCACGCAGGCTAATCACACAAACAAGTTTCCGTCACTGTGACTGTGTTCAGACCGTGACATGACACCAGTTTTTACAGCATCTGCTATGCATTACTGGTGTGTGTTAGATCGCTAACAAGATATGGTGGGAAAATTTCACAACACGGGGACGATGACGAAAAAGACTTTTTTTTTTTACCACACACATCAGGGATACATAATGATTTCATACTGTGCTATGATTTGTTTTTTGTTTTGCTTTTGGTTTTTTTTGTAAATGTCTGCTGAACCAAAAATCTGTACCACAGAAGATCCAACAGCCTGCAGTTTATTACTGCTTTTCTCTTTGTTATCTCTGCGAACTCAGCATTTCTAAACACCAAATTAGATGAAATTTATTAGGTTATTTTCAGAGTCATACCACAGTGATAGCATTATTTTTACATTTGTAGTTTGCACACATTTAGCTACTATAAAAAGTATCTGAGTTTAAAAGGAAATACAGTAAAGGTGAAAAAATAGACTGTGTTCATGTTGGCTGCAAAAAATCATCCCTGTGCGAAAGTATGTCTTTATTATTGTACCTTACATCACAGTTAAAGAGCAGATTTCATCTTCATGGAAGCTTCTCAAATTTTTGAGCTGTTATGTCACCTTACTTGTTAAAGGTACCAAGACCAAACTTGCATATCTCTCATCTTCTCCTTGCAACTGTAGATACTAGATAGCTCTGTAACTTGTGTTCACAGGTTGAAGAGCTCAAGGATGTTTTTCAGTGTTTAAGATTCCGGTTTGGTGCCCAGAGGGATTGAATACGAGTGCAAGTTTGGAGGCTTGATAAAGTAATAGAAATATGACCTTTTACAGATGAGCTGACAGGTTGTCGTACAAGTTTGAGCTCTAAAACACATCTTTCTGTAACTTGAGAAAAGCCAATGTGCAATTCCTAAGAAGAACAACACCCTCTCTGTAATAACTGTGACTGTAGTTTTTTACATGCTGGATCATTTTATTCACACCAGATTTCCCAAGAATTTCTCCAGAGTGCTCCATGATTAACTTGTTGACGTGTGATACTCAAAAGGAAACTCAGCAGTAAAGTGGCAGCTCCCATTTTTCCTGATAATTTAAATGTTTATATTCGGTTCAGTCAGTTTCCTCTCTAGTGTGTACACTGCACATGTATCTCAAGTGTTAAAGGATGTTTTTACATTTTATTTAACAAACATTACACCAGGTTGGTAGACAGTAGATGTTAAACTTAATTCCACTTTTATGACAGTTGTTCGTCTATAACCTGACTGTCTTTTTGGTAAACTTGCAAACAAATTAAAGAGGGTAAAAAAGAGTTCCTCACTCACTTTGTTATACTTCATGTAATTTCAATTTATAGCACTGCGTCACATGGCATCAGTTGCATATTAACGCTCTGGCCATTCTGAACGCATACCATGACTGATTCAGCACAGAAATGCAAGAAGAAATTGGAGGAAAAGGAGGAGGAAGTGAAAGCAAGTGATGAGACAAGAGTCAACATCTGACTGACATTTATTGGATAGAGAGCGCTCAGATAAGAAACAGGGTGCAAACTGGATGCTGTATTATTCTTGGTTAGGCGGTTCCAAAATGCGAAACACCATAAGGATCAGTATTTGTTTTAATGACATTGAGAAGACTGTAAATGTATTTTTTTATCTTTAGACTGGATTATTGCTATTCGTTCCATATTGTACAGTCCTAATATCACAGCTGTGGTTGGTCAGTTACACAGACATCATACACAGACAAGTAAAGTGACTATTATTCCTTTTCTTTTTAAAATGCAACATCCTGATGGGAATTTCTGTATCATGCCATTGACAAGGATGCTACTCTGATACTTGCCACCTACCCAAACACTTTGGTTGCCTGGTCACATCTATCACACGGAAACAACCTCTCATAGCAGGACAGCAGTTGGCCCCATTAAAAAATGCTTAAGAAGATCTTACAGAGCCTAGTGAGAGCATGAGGGATTCACTCAGCCTCCAAACTCCCCAGATACCAATCTGATGCAAGCCCAATCCACAAAGATCACACCACACAACCCAAAGAGCACAAGGGGTTTCTGGCCAAGATCCCAGTATCACTAAAGGACACCCACAGATGTTCATTGTCCACACCCCAACTGTTCAGAAGAGGGGGAACTGACTCAGTATTAGGTGGGTAGTCATGATGTTGTTGTGGCTGTTGACCTAAATTTGTACTATTACTGCATAGTACCTGTATGTATCCAGGACAGAATTTATGATAGTAGTAGTAAACTGTCTCGACTAAAGCTTAAACTTTTTGATATGGCTAATTAAAGTAAAGAATAAGAATAAGTTTAGTGTAAATGTGTATTCAGATAAATCTTGAAGACTCACTGCTTGTTTTCTTTACAACAAGCCAAACTGAATGAAATTTCTGTGATGACAGATGTCTCAAATGTTTTCTGGAGCATGTATCTGATTTACTGTTGTTAGTTAAGTGCTCGGTTTAGGGCAGACAGACAGTCTTTACCACACAGGAGATGACGAGAGAGACAGAAGTGAAGCCAGACTACTGACTGATTTCAGGAAAAGCTATTGGGCCCTCACACATATGTACATGCCACCCACAAAAAAAAACAATACAAAAAAAAAAATCATGTCCCCTTCCTCCTTTACATGACCACATATATGTTCTTCCTCAAAGCAAAACATCTTTTTTTGTAGTGCACCAGGTGGAACAAGGACTAGCTACATAAATAACTCCCTACTTACTATTTAAGTTACGACTGAATGAACTAGATGTTCAGCTTGCAGGAACAACAGATGAATAAATATGGGTGTGTATATATGATTGTAATGCTGTTGTTTACATGATCATTTCCTCCTCATAGTTTGGTTTTTCCCCTCTCATTTTTAAGAATCTGGCGCTGATAATCAGAGTAGATTTAAGAAAGAAATCAAGTTTTTTTTACTTTTTTGTCCTTTTAAAAATGCTCTCCATATTTCTTTCATTTGTTAGGGTGTGGTGGTCCGGGAACCATTCCCCTTGCCTGTAATTCCAGCTCCAGCCTGTACAGACACATCAGAGAGTTACTATGAGGAAGCTCAGCCCTATGAGGAGACCATTAATGGTAAGAAGCCTTGTTAAATGTTTCAAGGTGAAATACTGTCATGTTTTATGATCCAGTGTCTGAAATTTAGAGACATCAAGTGGAAAAGTTGTAGAATGCAACCAACTGAAAGTTTTTATTTTTTTCTCCTCTGGGCTTTGGTAAAATATGTAGTGATGCACTATGCTAGATTGGAGGATAACCTCCACTGTCTTTAGATAATAAATATCTAGCTCAAACCAATGCAGTTCCTACAATTTCAACTTATATTACCATTTCTGCACTAAAAAAATAGTAATATTTGAATTTTTACTTTTTGCTGTGTTGTCAGAGCCAAAATTTCCCAGAATATTTGCAGCTGTTTAAATAAATACCTTTATTTATTTATTTATTTATTATTAATAGTAGTAATAAATAATAATAATCATGAATTTTGATCTTATTCTGCCCTGAATTTTAGGCTCAATGATGTGTTTTGCCAAACAAATTCACTTCAACGGAGGAATCTTTATGGACATAAAGGAAACAAAGCTCACTGGATATGAGAATCCAGTTGATTCTAGAGTATTGTGCTCAGTTTTTCATTTTATTGTTGCTGAATTACATGTTTGTACTAGACCTTACAGGAGGAACAATAAAAGGGAGAAAAGAAGAGCAAAGAGGGGCAAAACTCAAAAACCAGAACAAAAAAAAAAACAACCAGTGCCCTGACATAAAAAAAAACTTGACAGTAAACATCCAATGGCCTTTGCAAGAAAACAAAGCAAAGAATCATCAGGATCACTTATAGGAAGACAAAGGAAAAGCATGAATAGCAGCAACAGCCAAACTTAAGGAACAAGTATATAAAAGCATAATCGGTTATTGGTGATTAAAACAAAAGGATAATATAATAATTGTATTGGAATTGGTGTTAGTGTGTATATGTGTGAATACATTAAATGACGAGAACATTCATGTAAATGCAACTGTGCCGTATGAGCAGCCGACAGAGGACCCCAAAGCCTGGGTAACCAGCAGCCACCATGGAGCTTTCAGTCAAGCCCACTTTTATGTACTTGAATAAAAACAAACAAAAAAAAAAAACAATAAATGAAACAGTAGCCCAGTCCTTCAGGTTTGGATGAAGCTTTTCATGGAAAAAGTCAGAGAAAAAAATCATGTAAAGTGGTAAGCTTTTAGTGAAAAAAACACTTTGTCGCAAGACCTAAAAAGTCTGGAAACTCCTGAGTGTCACTGGGAATGTTAAATGAGCTAACCAAATCCTAAATGAGAGTTTAAGTCATTCTTAAATATAGATTAAAGCTACAGTGAGTGGAAATCTAAAAAGTTTGTTTTTTCCTTCCTGTCCCAAACTAATTCTCGCAAATGAGTGCATTTGCATGTATGTCATACTGTAGCCACTAAACATAGGACAGATTACCACTCTCCCAAGTGAAAGTCCTCATTTTAACCCATTCATCCACCACATTATCCTCCTTGCCAGGATTTTGTTGCTCATTGGGTTTCCTCATCATCTGGTCTGTGATTGGCTATAGCTTTCTGACCCAGACTAGAATACCTCAGATTCCAGGACAATTTCTCCAACCAGCTTTGGACCAGCGTTGATAGAGATGGAGTGTGCTTGCACTGCTCACTGAGCTCTGGCAGACAAATAAAGGAAACACTTGAGGATTCTGAATTTCAGCAAAACTGAAAAAAATATGCTCTGATTAGCTCAATAATAAAAAAAGCTTAAATGCAATTTTAAATGTTGATACATTCACCAAGGTTAATATAACTCATCAGTTTATTTTCTTTTATTAATAAAAGGGGTTCTTTCACAGAATTTGGAAATGCTGCTGACCAAAATATATTTTTGTTTCCTTATGTCTTTCTTTGAAAAAAAAAAGTCTTCATTTATCTTTTTGCTACTTTATTGTTCTTCCTTTTTACTGTTTCCTTTGATGCTGTATAGATCTGGAGAGGTCTGGCCTCCTCTCAGGGCCTTGGATGCGAGTGCACAGCTCTGACAGTGTGATCTATGCTGTTATCACCAGGGGTAGCTAGGACCTGTGTGTCTATGTGGCATGTCCGCAGTTGTTTGACATCTAAAATGAAAAGTTGCATGAGGATAGCCGCATGACCAAGGAATGGCATGTAAAGAAATAACTTCCGAGCAAAAAAATCATAATCAGACCCATCTTCAATAAATAGTTTGTTTCATTTCATTCCATCTTGTCATTTTCCGAAATGTACTACTTTTCTTTTATCCTAAGTTGGCATCCTTCTCCTGGTCACCATCCATCAAAACTTAAAATGTACTTACTCGTTTTTGCAAAGACATCTTTTCATTCAAGGGCAAAGAAATGAGACATGAGCCGTATTAACTCCTTCAAACTCACCCAACAGATTCATCTCTGATTTATTTCACCGATATCTTTTCCCTCCCTTTGCATTAGCCGACACAATGTTGTGAAGTCGACCTCTGACTTTTCACTCTTAGATGACGGGGAGGCCGTTAGCAGTTCATACGAGTCTTACGACGAGGAGGAAGTCACCCGGGGGAAGTCGCCGTCAGCTCAGCATCAGTGGCCATCAGCAGAGGCGTCCATTGAGCTGATGAAGGATGCTCGCATTTGTGCCTTCCTGTGGAGGAAGAAATGGCTTGGCCAGTGGGCCAAACAGCTCTGTGTCATCAAAGACCATCGTCTGTTGGTGGGTCAAACATTGAGTTGAAATTAGAGACCTGGTGAGGTACTTTTTAGAACATCATGAACACACAGCTCCATTTAAAATAAAAAATGAAAGAAAAAAAATCAACAATTCAGGGAGGTTAGATCAGTTCAAATTGTACTCATTTGGTACAAACCCATAAAAAAACCTGAATAAATTTTGTCATTGGTCATGAATGAAATGTCGGGGAAACTCATGCACAGTGGCAGGACACATAAAGTACAAATCATAATTGAAAACAATCGCAGTTAAACACCTGATAGATGACTAAATTACTTAAGTAAATGTGGCTCTTACCAGTAACACTTAACGTTTGGTGATTTATGCACTGTTCATTTCATTCCAAAAGATCAGATTGGATTATGTCCTATGAGGAGTTATGGATAGAAATTACATAAGCTTGTGAGGTTTCCTGCCAAAAGAAAACATGGAGAAGTTAAAAGGATTTTGTCTCATCATGAACTTGTTTTTAAGTTTCTGTTTGTGGTGATCGACCTATTTTCCAGACAAATCCATTTTCTTAGCTATGCACCAAGTTTCACATCTCGGCAACAGTCGAATTAGGCTCAGTGAGCGAATATTCAGTTTTCTTTCAGTGTTAATTACAGCTGACATCTCTTTATCTACAGTTTCTGTAAACCATTACCCTGGATTTCCCCAAAGTAAAATCTGTAGTTTTTATCTATCTATAAATATAAGGGCAAGTGCATTTTTAACCTTCTCTTTTCTCCCAAACACTTTTGGTAAAACACTTTATATGAATCAAGTTCAAATAATTCTAATTGGCCATTAAAGCTATACTACATAAGTTTCTGACTTTAAAACAGCTTTTGACTTATTTTGATGGTACACTGACATTCATTACGCAGATTTCTTGGACTCTCGTTGCCCTGCAGGATCCCCAGCCCAAGAATCAGCACTTTACTACTTTTTGTTTCAGCCTGGCACATGACACCACAGCTGTGTTTTGCTTTATGGCATATCGCCATATGCCAGCAACTGGATATCAACTCAAAGGCCATTATACAAGGACTTTGGCAGATTCTGCACAGATACCCAAGAGGATACTAGGAGTCAACACTGACTGGCTTGTACTGTTGGGAGAGATGGGATGCATGATAGATGACAAATGAATCTCTGTGAGAAGGTGTGAAAATGCCAAAAACTGAGGGAAATAATGTTGGTTTAAAAGTTGTAATAAATAAGGGTTCTGTTATTGACTCAAAGAAGAACTGCAGAATTTTGGCAGATTTTCATAACATCTAATTTGGCATCCATCTTGCATCTTTCCTCTACTCTGAGCTCTCTCCAGCAATTACAAGTCAGTCCAATTATAAGTATTGTCTTATGTCTTGCTCTCTCAGTTTCTTTTTCGGTTTTCCCTCTTCTTCTCTTGTATTTCTTTGATGAATCAGCCATGGTGCACGTTCAAAACAGCCAATGAGCTGATATCCATTTGCTACTGTGTGATGTGGTACATAAATAGAAACTCAGGTCTAATGTAACACAGAATATTCTGAGCTGTTTACCTCTCTTCAGCCCTCATGTTGCTTTGTTGTCTCTGCCTCTCTCAGTGCTATAAGAGCTCCAAGGAGCAGACACCTCTGCTTGATGTGAGTCTGCTGGGCTGCAGTGTGGTCTACAAAGAAAAACAGTTAAAGAGAAAAGAGCACAAGCTGAAGATCATCCCAGTAGGTGGGGAGGCCATCGTACTGGGCCTTCAAAGCAAAGAGCAGACTGAGCAGTGGCTGAAGGTGAATGGTGTTCTCACGGTTTTCCTGACTTTTTAAAAATGATTTTCATACATTTCTGTACATCTCGTGTGTATCGCATTTGGTTCATTAGGTGATTCAAGAGATCAGTCCCAAACCAGCTGAAAATGGTGACACCCAACATGCATCTGCATCGGACTCCCCAAGACTTATTTGCACAAAGGTAGAATAATCGATTTTCCTTGTCCACTCAAGTGTGCAGACATATTGTGGCAGAAGACAAAGGAAACTCTGATAAGCCGTAGCACTCATTAAAAGTTTTTGTCCCTACTAATTGTTCCTAATTTTTATCTTTCGGGAACATTGCTTTGAAAATAACTAAAATGTAGATGTGAACACACAGGGAGAGCTGAGTGAGAGACACTCGCTGGCTTCAGAGAGCAGCAGCAGCACAGACAGTCATGCTGAAACGTCAGAAAACAAAGATGGTGAGTCACCTCAGGAGACTTTCTTTCTGTTCCTTCAGTCTCTATGTAACATTTAATCAGTTTATCAGCCTTAGTGAGTTCCCTGACATCTTATTAAAAGAGTAAACAAACATTCTGTGGGTGAATACAAAGACATTGAGTTACATCAGCTGAACACCCAAAACACATATGACGTCCCTGGAGGCATATCATCACACTAACATGATCACAAACCATTTATCTCAACCTTTTTATTCTATTTTAATTATTGATGTTAAAGGAGCTATACCCGATATTGAGTCAGGCTATTTTAGGGTGCTTTCACACCTGCCACTTTAGGTCGGTCTAAATTTAGATCGACCTAGATTTGGTCCCGTTAAGGTCAGTGTGAAAGCAGTGCAGCCTGAGGAGGTGGTCTCGGTTCGGCTCCAGCCGAACTCTGATGCGCACTAGTTCATGTCTGAAAGCAACAGCATTTGCTGTTAAAACTGCAACAGCAGTTTTTTTTTTTTTTTGTATCGTGTATGTTGTCTCTACCCCCCCACATCTCACACCTTTCCCTGTCCCCCTCCATCCCCTCACTCTTCTTCTTATTTTTATTTTTATTTTTTTTCTCTCTCTCTGTCCCCTCCGGTCGAGTCCAGCATTAAGAGTTTGATTTAATAAAGTTCATCTCCTCATGAGGGACTTTATACTGTACATACAGTATAAATCGCTACTTACCGTACCGTACCGTCCTCTTCCGCTTATCCGGGGTCGGGTCGCGGGGGCAGCAGCCTAAGCAGGGAAGCCCAGA
>JBBDHI010000023.1:10319739-10330402 GCA_037177115.1 Craterocephalus stercusmuscarum | reverse complement strand
TTTTTAGTTGTTGACATTGTCAGCAAAGTGATAATTTTACTAAAAAAATATATATTAATATTATTGTCTTTGGTAATCGTTTCTGCCTGTGCATGTGCGCCGCGGCGGCGGGTGGGATGAATGCAAATCTGGTGGCGTAGTGGGCTCGACCACCAGAGCAGCCACAGGACCAGCGCTACTCATGTTGAGCACTTGAATTATTTTCACGCTGCACCCGTGCTTCATTTTCAAACTGTATCATTTGACAACAGTTGTAAATGTAATTGTAAACGATATAGAAAGGCGATACAATAACTAACAACAAACGGCCTTCAGTCTCCATCATAAAAAATCATGGTCAACATGTGTATCCGTTTGCTTTTCAGCATTAGCACTTCCGGATTTCAACAGGTTGTCATGGAGAAATGACGCTCTCTCTAAGTAGAGCGGAGTTTGGTCCCGAGTTGCAAAAAGCTGGTGTGAAAGCGACAGCACTAACTTTAGAATGAAATGATGTATCATTTTAACATTCGAGGCCGCACTACAGTGCGCACTAAACAGGTGTGAAAACACCCATAGTTAGCGAAAGCTGCTAGTTTTTAGCTTTAGCGTGACGCTCTTTCTCAGCCAATGGGGTTAACTTGGGGAACCTCCAGATTCCTAGAAGAACGCTCTCACTGGCTGATCAGAATCCACAAGTTCCGGAGGTTTACCCTATTGGTAGAGAGCGAGTGTTACGCTAAAGCTAAAAACTAGCCACTTACGCTAAATAAAATAGCCTGACTCAATATCGGGTATTAAGGACATTAAGTTTTGGCAAAGATGGAATTAGAAATGTTAGAAGTGACCAAATGTGTACTAAAACTGAACCAGTGTCTAGGTTTTATTTATCTCCAGTTACTCTATATATCTCGAGAGTATAAATCATTTTCTTCCACAGTAAAGAAGAAATATGGTGCAGGCTTGATGTTCAGCAACCTGATGAACATTGGCAAGAAAAAACCCTCTTCGCTAGAGAGCAATGAAAAATCTGTCGACACCTCAGGTAAACACAGTCTTGGGATGTAACACTCATGAAATCACAATAAATGATAGATATTTCTTTTGATAAAAATGGCTGTAAAAAGATTTTACACCATTTTGTTTGTGATGGTGTATGTTAAAGCAAAACATGCTAACTTCAATCTCTCATAACCACATTGTGGATTATGTCAGAGACTTAAGGTCAAGTCTGGAGATATTAAGAATAATAAAACACATGACTTTTTTAATTTTTGTTTTGGATTTATCAACAATATTACATACCAGGAAGAGAAGTGGGTACCTCATGATCTTAGTTTTCTCCTCTATGTTCACCCAGGCTACCTCAACGTACTTGTGAACAGTCAATGGAGGCCCTGCTGGTGTCTTATAAAGAATGGACAGCTGTGGTTTTATCAAGACAAGGGAAAGAACAAAGTGAGCCAGCCAGCAGTTACCCTGGGAGGCTGCAGCGTTTTACCTGACCCCAGCCCCGAGCACCTCTACTCCTTCAAGATTGACATGGACGGCACACAGCTAGCAACCCTGGAGGTAGATAAATAATGGAAGCCTTTTACAGTGTAAAATTGTATTTAAATAGCACCTTTCATACAAAAAGCAACACAAAGATTCACAAATTAACAAGTTAACAGTCTGAAACTCTGGCAGAAATCACCAGCTACAAGTACAGCAGAGTGGGTTTCAGTGGGTTAGAAGTGAAGCATTAATAGGTTCTGACTTTCACATGCTGCCATAGCAAAGGTTATTGAAAATAAGTCGCTATGAGGTGTAGATGCAGCAGGTTTCCTGTTCAGGGTTCATACAGATCTCAGATGAGAGCTTACAATAGCCTCCCCTTGTGTTTCTGACTTTCAGAGTAATAAGCAGAAGTCTAAAATGTCTACCGACTGTAATCCCCAACAACAACATGTCCTCGTTTGAAACTCGCTTTCTGCTGACATCAGACTCAGTATATGTAATATATGTATGCGCTCAAGGGTGGTCCGCCTGCTTGTGTGTATGAAGGGTGTGGATGCTCTGGGATTTTGTGGACTAATGCTACACCCTTTTTCATTAGTCCTGCAGTACCACCCAGCTGTAGAGCATATTTGGTCATAGGCAGTGGAATCTAATGTTGTCTCGAGGGCTTCTTCTGGTTTTTCAAACTGAAAATTGTTGCAGTGCAAAATTATTCAGAGGAGTGTGTATTAGAGTTTTATCTGCCGGCAGCGTTTCATGCACATCTAACGTCGGAGCTTTAGAGGCACTCCAAACATGTTATTAGTCTGGTAATTGAAAATAGCAATTTTAAACGCATCAGTCTCTTACCACATCATTGTGTGGCTGTAGCCTCTCGTAGTTCCGTGTCACAGTTCACTTGAGGAGTAAACAGTTTTGCTTTCTAAAATTTACCATTGAAAATAATGCTGTAGCAATTGTTCCATTAACTCAAAGTGGCATGCAACATTAACCCAGAAGGATTTAAGCCTATGGTGTTGCAAGTGCTTGTTTTGCACCGATTGCACTGTCTCTGGTTTCTGTCTCCCATCTCCACCCAGGCAAAGACATCAGCAGATATGGGTCATTGGCTGGGTCTCTTGCTGTCACAGACGGGGACCAAAACTGACCCAGAGGAGCTGACCTACGACTATGTCAATGCTGAGAGAATCTCTAGCATTGTCAATGCTGCGAAGACTTCATTCTAGTGAGTAAATCACCCCAATGTGAATACATGTGATTTAATTAAAGCACAGTTGAGACATCTTGGCTTTTGTGTATCTGCAGTTTGATGCAGAGGAGATATTCAGAGCCAAACACATACATAGACACTCGACCTGCCATTCCTCAAAACACTGATGAGCTGTACGATGATGTGGCATCAATAGCGGATCCTGAGGTAAGCAAGAAAATTGAAAATCCCCGCACGATTTTTTTCTGTTGTTTCCAGTTTGTTTTGAAAAGTGGACTCACTTCATCTGGCTGCTTTCCATCCCTAACATCCTGCTCTCATGTCATGCAGGATGCTGATGAGAACAGGCTGCCAAACTGTGACGACAACAATCTCCTGGAACAGAATCAGACATGCTCACCAGATGCCAAAGACCCTACGAGTACAGAACAGGATGCTGACAACAGAATTTACCTGGACCTAATCCCTCTGCGCTCCTTCCTCCATACATCCTGTGGGAATAAAACTTCTCCTGCAAAGGAAACTCCCAGGCAGTCTCCAATCCCAGCAGAGGACCCCAAGGACTCCTCCGAAACTAAGGAGGTAGATTATGTGGATTCGTTGGAATTCATTTTCTATGTTTGCTGCATATGGACAGAATCAGCATTTGACACAGACATAAATGGCATGCAAAGGTTTGGGGTCCTTTAGATAAACTGCTCACCCACAGGAGGGATCAGGAAATCTGCTCCACTGCCTTCGGGTTTTAGTTAACATGCTTGAACAAAACTCAACAACAATCTGTTGGAAATCCCATTTTCTTTAGCGCAGGGTGAGATCTTATACCTGCACAACAGCAAATCTTGTGGGACACATTTGCTGATCCCTGGCCTACAGGGATAAAAAAACTTTGTGTTGTATCTGTTGAAATTTGAGCTCATCTGTGGGATGCTACGTGGGACAATGGCTTGTCTTCATTGGCTTTCATATGTTTAATTTTATTTTTAATTCCTTTCCATCTTGTATGCTAGAGTCATGCAGGTCCCCACATAGCAAACCACACATAGCTCAAATATTTGTTACTAATCGGCCTGAGCACAGCGACTCTACACGGGCCTGGATCAGTCATTATTAAAAAGGAAAACAATGAAGATGAGTGTCTGAAGAGCAGCATAAATGCTTGTTTTGAGGAGATTTTTTGCAAGAAAATGGGTGCTACCAATAACCTAAATGTGACTAGGTGAAATTTCTGATCAGTTTGCACAGACTGACTTTGAAACTGTGAGACCTTCTCAGAAAACTGAGGGGGAAGACCCTGTTTTTAAGTGGGGTTTTTTCTGGTTATGTGTGCCCTCAGTTCCAATAACAACTAAGAAGTGACCGTTAACAGGAACAGAGAAGATCAAAGCATGTAGCCTTCCCGAGAAAAATACTGCCACATCAAAACCTCGGGGAGCTCTGCGCTACTGAGCAGCTAGATCTGAATGTCTTATCAAGACAAAACTAGCAGAAATTTGTAAATAATAATAAAATCAAATATATATTTTGGGGTAAAACGGATGCAAAAGTCAGAAGAGGATCATCCTATCGGTTAGACACAGATTAGATTTATCATGCTTTGGGCTTTTATTGCAGCCAGCGGCACAGGAAACGTATCAAAAGTGAGAATGTGTGAATTAAATTTGAGCAATTTCTTGAAGTAAAAATCACATTGTGTGTTTAAAAAAGAAAGGAAAAGTAAAATAGAATGAATGGAGGAAATCTTCTCTAAGAAAATAATAAAGCTGTTAATAGAGGTGAAAAGGGCTGTGCAGGTGTAAAACCCCCAAGCTTGAACTGAAATAGTTTTAGCTGGCAAGATAGAAAAAAAAACATTTGTAAAGTGTTACATGTTAAAATGTGCTGAAATGAATTCTTCATGACTTTTTTCCTTTTCTAATTCAGAAATGCAAAATGTAGTGTTAAAAATACAAAAGAAAAAAAAGAGCAATCTCCTCAGTCAAGTCATCTTTCATGCATTTGAATGTTTAACAGCAGCAGCAAACGTTTGCATGTCACTGTCACACTGCCGCTTGTATACCAGTCACTTTGAAATTTGTCTGTATTTCTAACCTTTCTGTGGAAAATGCTTAAATTCCAGCTCGTTTCAACCAACCATACTGAGCCGGACTCAACACCTGTGTTAAATGACCTCAGTTCAGCCTCCACCACAAGCCAACCAGAACAACAACCCCCGACTCCCCCACGGCCACAAACTCAACTTGCCAAGACCTTATCCCAAAGTCAAGAGACCCCTAAGAGGTCGAGCTTGGGAATCCCACAAGCCTTCAGCTCTTCTGGGACGCATATCCAGAAGGGTCCGGTAGCTCCTACAGCTGCTAGCGTTCTGCCCCGCAGCCCACAACCCTCACGGCTGAAGGCGCATTCTGTAGGTCAGTGCTAACAGGGATGCTGGGTTTACCGGGTTCTGTACTGACTAAGAAAACATAGCTGTGCTAATGTGCTTTCTGCAAGGTTCTCTTGTCAAAGCTCCTGTTTTATAATCACCATGTGTCTTTTAAAAGATACTGGCTCCCTCTAGTGAAAAGATGAAGCCTGGACAGCTAAAAACAGCTTCCCTATAGAATAAAGATTCAAATCTTCTTGCAGCATCAAACAAATGTCAGTGATGAATATTCTGTTTCTTAGCTTGTAGTACTTATTAGATTATTAACTCTTTATTCCCAGGGTGTTTGGGGTCCGTGGAAGGAAAATTTGGCAAGAACCGCACGGAGGCAGACTTGCGGCGGTACATAGATGAGAGAGATCGTCTAGAGAAAGAGAGGGAGGAGGTGAGGAGCAGTCTGGCAAATCTAAAGAAGGACAGGAAGGAAGCCAAAGAGGAACTCAGCACCTGCCAAGGTACATTATTTCGTCTCAGTGGCACTTGGCTGTTTAGTGGTTAATGCTGACTATCGTAACTGCGCCCTGGCTTTTATCCATTAGACCCCAAGCAGCGAGCTTCATTAGAGGCCAGCCTGAAGCAGAAAGAGGAGGCGTGTCGAGAGGCGGAGCAGCGCAGGGTAGAGGTGGAGCTCCGGTTGGTAGAAGTGAAAGAAAGTCTGAAGAAAGTGGAGTCGGGGCCTTTCACGCTGGGAACCACGTTGGACAGCAGCCTCCAGGACGCACCTGCGGTTAGTTCACCGGTTCTGAAAGTACAACGTTAATCAGATTTAAAACACGGGTAAACCTTCACCTTTAACTTTCTGTTTGTAACTTCAGCCTAAAGCAGCAACTATGCCCAATCTCCAGTCATCACTGTCGTTGCTGCCATCGTCACCTTGCCAATCCTCCGACAGCAACAGCACAGATTCTGCTTCACCAGTCAACTCTGCATCTGCTCTTAAAAACAGACCTGCATCCTTTATGGCCACAAAAGGCAAGGTCCTGCAGAAAGCAAAGGTAACAGAAAGAATGCACATTGGACATATCATCTGTGCGTCTTGAAACATCATGTCACATTACTGTGGGTTACAGTTTTTGTCTCTCGTTGAATTTAAAGGAATGGGAGAAAAAATCCACCTCCTAGAGGGAAACTTCGAAATCCCTGCAAGTTTTTGTTGGTTAATCATCTGTAACATCTGTGGAGGACAGTTAAACACCACCACTCTGTGGATCCTGCATCCTCATCAGCCTCTCACGGAGACTTGAAGAGCCAATCGGACAGAAGAACAAGCTGTCTTCTTGAATACCACTGGATATTCAGTAATGACAATGACTTTTTAAGTTGTTTTTTTCTCCATTTGCAAAGGAAGGAATTTGAAGTTGTAGCATTTTGGCCAGCGTGACACAAACAGGCGAGATGTTTCAACATTGCAAACAGCCAAACATTTTAGACCACTGAGTATTGACAGAGAAAGAAACCTTTGTACAAGATTGTCTGTTCTGTACACTCTAGATTTGTAGCTTGGTTCATGTATGCTGGTAGCCAAGATGTAAATATATTTACACCATTATTCAGCCTTTTGGCTTGTATTGCTAGCTAAAAATGCACTTTTTATTCAAATAAATGTACTGACCAAAATAGAGGCTTGAAAAAAAGTTTGTGAAAATGCTCCTTTTTGCTTTTGGCCATTTTTCTTTTTTTCCTCTTTTCATTTTATTTGTTAAAAACTGACAGTGAAGATGCAGGAAAGCTGCAGAAACAAACATTTACAGGGTAATTAAAATAAAATTTCCCACTGTGTAAAATAAAAATGTGACTGAGGTATAGTGGTAAAAACAAAATCCTTTGAATATTATTTAAATAGCTCACCATCATATATATATATATATATTTATATATTTATTTTTCAACTGTATAACAAAATATTTCAATAATTATTAATGCTTTAATTTTGGTCCAAACATAAGTTTGTTCATTCATAAAATAGTAGTCTGTAATGTTAGACTAGCACAAACCTGGCCTTTTCATGTGAAGGTACACAGTTAAAAATATGAAAATATAACACATTTTGCAGTTTCTATCTGCACAAAAACAACAAAAGTTGTCATGATACTTTAAGAATACAATTTAAATTTGGAAAGACATAATTTTTAAGAACCATGCAGACATACACTGGAAGGCATTCACACATTTAACAAGAACAAACATGGCCACAGCAGTAGAGACATAAAACAGTCCAGAAGTGCACTCACTGACATTGAATGCAACTTTAAATACTTAAAAAAAACATGGCAGTTTCCATTTATCTCCATCCACAAACACCTTTGATTTGCAAGTGTTCATTTTTTCCTGTGTGTACTTTAGGCAGTGTGTCTCCGACGGTGTAGCTTGTAGCGATGCAGAAGCTCCTGGTGGCTCTTCCTCTGTCTGCTCTTCTTCCTCAGACCAGCAGGCCGTGGAATATCCCCTCTAGATGAAGACCTGCTGCTCCCTGCAAGCAAAACCACAGAACAAGTCACAACTTCTGCGAAAAATATTGCAGCTCAGTCTGTTCAGCTTCACTTTTGAGGCAAACTTTCATATTCGATGGTCATGTTTTATTTCTATTGCTATTGTAGGATCTTATTACACTGACTAAATCTAGCAGGGCAGAAGATGAAAGCAGCATCTCCTTATGGTCATTTTCTTCTTGGATTTGCTGAGATGACTGCGAAGGGTTTTTTTTTATTGAAGCCTTTTGCAATAAGCACAACACAAACTGAGTTGAAGAATGAAAACAGAAAAATTATTACACTTACTGGTTTCACAGTGTGGTCCCTCGTAGCCTTGGCACTGACACCGAAAGCTCCCGCCTGTCATGATGCAGATCCCGTTGTGCATACATGGGTTGGGCTTGCACAGATTTACTGGTTTCTTCACCTCTGACGGAAGCAAAAGGAACACAAAGCAGCTTATGAACTGCAGGAAAAACATGAAATCACATTTTTTTACATAGAAAATACTATTTCATCTATTTCCCTTTCTTATCCCATGTGAAACGATCTCAATTTCCCCAACATCCTCAAGCTTGTCAAAAAAAGGGAGAACAGCTTCCTTGATGTGTTTTATATTCTTTTTGTACCTGAGCACAGCATCTGCACCAGCACATCCTCAAAGTACTTGAGATCCTCATAAGACGGCACTGAGATCAGGTGTTCCTCTGATCCCGCAATATGCATCAGCCTCTCTCTCTGCACGTCTCCAATACCAACCACAAAGACCGAAACTCCGTTCTCTCTTAATTTTTGAGCCGGTACGACCGCATCGTCCCCTCCTGAGCCGTCCGTCACCACCACCACAGCCTTGTTGACTCCTGGCCGCGCACCGTTGGCTACGGTGAGGACATTGGCGTGAACGTGGAGCAAAGCTGAGCCCGTCGACGCCACTCCACCCTTGTATTTGGAATCGGCTACGGCCTTGAGGATGGCGGAGCCGCTGTCGTGGACATCCAGGCCGAAGACGGTGGTGGCTCTCCGGCTGTAGGCCACGAGAGCTACTTGAGCTACGTCCCGGTTGATGTCAAACTGGACGGTGAGGCTGCGGACAAATTCCTGCAGGGTGGCGAAGTTCTCACGGCCGACGCCGGCTGAGGCATCAAGGGCAAACACCAAGTCTACAGCTTGACCCAGACAACCTAAAAAACATAAACAGTATGACCTATCATCATCAGTTACGGAACTGGAGCAAATTTTTATCTTTTCCTTTCCCATCATGCTCACCACTATTCTGAATATTCTAGAATGACATCTATTAACTACCCAGTAACAGCTTTTATTATGGGTTTTTCTATTACATAACCCAATCTTTGTTAGATGAGCAATAACCTGCCTACGGACTGGTGGAGTTCATGATGCGCTTCCACAGACACTGTGAGGGTCTGACTTTGACAGATCCTTGTTCTTACAGTAAAACAGGAAACTCAAAAACTGATCAGCATCCAACAGAAGAAATAAAGGTCCAATCACATCATTTTTCTAATAAATATGTCGAAGTATGACATTTTGCTGGAGTTCTTTCTCAGAGTGACTCTATTTTGTACACGTAGGTCTTGTTATGCAGTAGAAAAGCGCAAATTGGTATAAATGTCACAAAAGTTCAGACACCATTATTGTCCAGTTTTCTTTTGGTCTAAAGGTGGCGCCAATGCACCAAATTTGGAATATGCCAGAAAAGATGGAGAAATAGAAAACTTGTTGCATCCTTAGTTGTTGAATGTTGGTTGCTTTGTACCTTGTGTGTCCACGCTGCAGATCTTGGCCTTTAACTCTGGGATCTTCCCAATGAGCCGATCAGGCGATGTGTACGTAAGAGTCCTTTGGGGATTTCCTGTGATATTATTCAGCTGCCTCTTTAAAGTATCTGGTCCCACCCCTATCAAGAAGATCTCTCTATCTCGTGCATATTTTGAGGCCTCAATAACATCATCAGCAGCTGGCGTCGCAGTGAGCAGCGCTACCACACGGGGGAGGTCATCTGAGACGTCTGCGAAGACTGGCTCGCTCACAAAGCCGTGACGAGTGACGTAGCGGAGCGCCTTTCCCGTCAGTGTCTGCCCACCGACAGGTTGCAGTGCATCTACAGCTTTAAGAAGACCCTTCAGGTTCCCTTTGAACTTCCCAACCTGTGCTTCCACTCGAGTTTCTCCGCCGAACACCGCCAGGCCGACTTTACTGGGGCTGTCAGACCCAATCACAGTCTGCAGGAAGCGCTTTAAGAAGGACCTGAGGCGGAGGAAGCCTTCTAAACCGAGTGTGTCAGAGCCGTCCAGCAGGAAGAGCAAATCCACCGAGCAATCCAGAGACAATGCAGGAGCTGAGGAGGGAGGATGGTGACAGTTAGATCGCTCTTTACTGCAGCACATAATCCTTCCTTTTCACATGTAAATTATTTATTTATGGTTTATATAAAGTAAAACTGCAATCCTTTGGTCTGACATCGTTAGTTTAGCTCCACACACCCCTTCTTAACCCCTGTTCTGAGGTGCTTCAGTCAATGAGAGCAGCTCGTTTTGGTGCTGTCTCTCTAAATCTTAATGAGACATTTCAAGCCCCGCCCCCTTCCTGGTTACAGAGCATTCTTCTCGGTTCGACTCCGCTCCTTTCAGCTATCTTGTAGCCTCTTAGCGGCTAACGATCGGCAGATAACATTTTTTCAAAAATGTCATAACCATATTTAGCGGAAACGCAACAAATACTCTGACGTAATAGACAAGAAAACGTAATAGCGAATGGAGAAAACTTAACAGACTGAATAATATGACCCGAAAGGAATAATAAGATATACACGCGGCACCGGAAGTGAATAAATGTAATTTTTTTGCGCTCGTGAACGCTCGAAAAAGACAAAAACAGGTATTTAAGGGCTTAAAAAAGTGGATTTTGCATGATATGTCCCCTTTAAACCATCTTAACATGCAGTCGGTGAGCGTACTGACCACAGTGTGGGTCTCCTCCATAACCAGGAGGACACACACAGTGGTACCCCTCTGGACCCTCTGATACACATGTCCCACCATTCAGACAGGGCTGAGA